>JALCCG010000272.1:16188-27960 GCA_023212695.1 Sporisorium sorghi | reverse complement strand
CACACCGCGCGGGCTGTAGATGGAATCATGCTTGGCATCCAGCTCAAAAATAAACTCGGCCGAAACCGCCTGGTCTTTTTTTTTTTTTTTTTTTTTTTTTTTTCAACATCTTTCGGCTCACTTGGACCGTGCTTTTTTGCCATCGACTATCTTCCATCAACACCACCATCCCCTTCCTCTTCAACGAAACTCGTCCGGACTGGCGACGAGCGACAGCAAGCGATTGCAAGCAAGCGAGCGAGCGAGCATACACACACATCGTTTACATCGGTGTTGGCGCCCCTCTATCTCGACTCAAACCTTATTTTCCGCCGACAGCGGATTCAAGCTTGCTCACAAGTTTCGGTCAGCTTCATTTTCTCGTTGGACCACATACTCCGTCTTGAAGCGGACGCATCAAAAATGTTTCTTTTCGACGCCATTGTCTTTCTCATAGCCATCACGCTATCCATCGGCATCTCGGTGCTCATCTCGCAACCCTTCAACGGTGCCATTGTGCGGCTGCGTGCCAACTACCTCCCCAAAGCGGTCAGCCTCGACAATGTGTTGGAAGACGGAGCTGGGTCCACGAGCGGGCCTCGGGCGCTGTCGTCGTTCCTGCTGTCCGAGCGCCGGTCATCCGCAAAAATCGGACCGGTGGTGACGGGCGTGTTTGCCATGATGCTCCGCACCAAGCGACTCGAGGGCTGGGCAGGGATCTACAAGGGTGCCATCCCGGTCGCCATCCAGATCTTCACGCTGAGCACGCTGACGTTTGTCTTCTTTGCCGGCGCGTCGGCCAGCTCGCCGGGGAGCGCGTACAGGGCCGGTCCCGCGGGTCCGGGCCAGTTCAGCTTCTTCTCCAACCTGTTCTACATGCTCTTCGTCTCGCTCGCCGCCTTGCCGCTCAACGTCATCACGTATAGGACGATCGTGCATCCTCGCATTTTGCCGCTCAACACGCCGCGCGAGAACCTGCGCGAGCTGCTCTCGTACACCGAGTTCACGCAGCCCTGGCGGCTGTATTTGCTGCCTGGGCTGTTGGCGGCGAATGTGCTGCACGTGCTGTGGATCGGGATGGCTACGCGTATTGTGCGCCAGCTCACTGTGCCTTCGCTCGGCGGGCTGCCGGGTGCCAATCCTGCGGCGCCGGGCGACGAGACGTACGCGGGGCCGAACTCGAACATGCTCGAAATCAGCCCGGTGGGGTTGCCGATCTTCGTGCTGTGGAACGTGATCAGCGTGGCGGTGCTCGCTCCCCTGGAGTGTGCGATGGTGCGGCTGTCGACGCAAAGGCCGGAGCGGCAGAACCCGCTGCACCGCGCGTATGCGCGTGTGCCCGCTGGAAATGGAGCGGCGCCGTCGCCGTACTCGCACCAGGCGACTGCTGCGGCTCAGGCGCAGCCCGGCGGCGCGTATCGCGATGCAGAGGCAAGCGGGAGGAAGTCGAGCGACAGCGGAGTCGACAAGCCGCTGCCCAGTTCGCCAGGGGAATTGCCGGGACGGCCGTCGTTTGCGATCGAGGACGATGACGATGATGACGATGTCGCTGCCAAGTCTACGCCGGACACGACGGGCAAAGCAGCGCGCGTGCTCGGCCAAACCAGCACCCCCACCGACCCCGCTCCATCCGCCTTCCCCACAAGCCCCACCTCGCAACCGTCGTTCACGGGCGCAGAACCCCCCGAGCCCGTCATCGCACTCAGACCCATCGAGGAGCAAACCCCCGCCGAGGCCGCTGCGGAGTTCGGCGCCCCCGTCGTGCGCCGCTACGAGGGCCTCATGGATTGTTTCAACAAGATGATCGATGAGGAGGGGCTGGAGAGTTTGGGCAGGGGCGCGTGGGTGACGTTGATTGCGATGTTCGCTGGGTCGTTTAGCTGAGGCTGCCGTGGGGTGGAGGAATGGAATGCGGTAGGGGGTGAGCAGGGCAGAGGTGGGGGGCGGATGTGGTTGTACGGCGCGGTGTGGTTCGTTGGAAATGTCAGTTTTTTGGATCGTGCTGTGCGAGGGTTTGTGTGTGTGGGTCGAGGTCCGACTCTGGAGTTTGGCTTGCAGCTTGTGTGAGACTTGAGCGAGCCGGTGTGGGATGAGCGGAGGAGAGCTGAGTGCAGTGCAGAGAGCATGATCGCAAGAGCTACGATGTAGATCGTATCACAAGCACGCGGGTAAGTGCCATTGTGTCAGACTGCCGAACGAGCTCCAAGTGGACCGGCACATCTCTTCGCCTCACCCCCAATCACTTCACGCTCAAGCATCGAAGAGGCTCAACATCATCGTTCACGCTGCTCTCAACTGTCTCACACTTCTCACACCGAGAAAAACAGATACCTGAGCCTCGTCCATTTCGCTTCGACTTGTGTTCACTGGCCAAACAACCCCGCACCACCTCCACTCGGAGCGCCATACACCTCGAGCTGATACTCGAGCGCCAACCCCGTTCTGTGCAGCGCATCTTTAGCGAGCGTCTGCAGGATCACGTTCCCCCTATTATCGCGAATGCGGCTGTTGACGTGGGCGAGGCGGCGCACGATATCGTGCAGCGCTGCTGTGCGTGTGGTGTCCACGTGCGGGTCGAGGGCGGTGTAGGGGCCGAGGGCGAGGCGCAGGGCGCGTGGGCCGCGGAGGCTCGGGGCGGCGGGGGGAAGGGGGGCGCCGTGCGGCTGGGAAGGGGTCGGCGTGCTGCGGTCGACGGCGGGTGGGCGGAAGGTGCACATGTGGATGGGCAGGTCGTGCAGGGCGTGTGCGAGGAGTTGCGTTGCTGCGAGGATCGTTTCGAAGTCTGTGGTGGTGCGGTGGATGGCGGGTGGGGCGGGGGATAGGGTGGTGCTCTTCTCGTCCTCCTCTTTATCCTCCTCGCCTGCAGCAGTTTTGGGCTCGGGACCATCCACCGTCAGCGGCGCAACGTAAAACGGAGACGCCGCATCGCCTGCGTCCACCGCAGCAGCGAGCAGATCGAGGTCGATCGACAGTGCGTCGAATTTGATCCCCTTCCAGTACTCCTTCTCCTCCCCCTCCTGCAGCTGCTGCGTCCCCTCTTCCACTTCGTCTGCAAAAGGATCCGACGACGGGACGACATCTGGCGAAGCTGCCGCTGCCACCGTCGCCGCACGCGCGCGCACAACGTGCTCGGTCAGCGCACACCACGCCAGCCACCGCCTCACCGCGCCCACTTCCCTACCTTCCCCAGGCAGCGCCGTCACCAGCCTCGCGCGCACCCCGACCGGCGCATCGCCACCCAGCGCGCTCAGCGTCCGCCGACACACCTGCTCTTGCAGCCCCCTCAGCGCTTCGCCACCCTCTCGCGCCGCTGCGCTGAAGATGCTGCTGAAAGCAGCCCCGACCTGGGAGGCGAGCGTGAAGCTCGTCGTGGCCGCACATGCGATGGCCATGCTCGAAACGTACCCCGCCCAGATTGTGATGTTGTCCGAGATGAACGTGGGATCGGGAACGCACGCGATCATGTCGAGCATGCGTGCGAGGTTGATCAGGACATCATCGCGCTCGGCTTGCGTGAGGTACACCTTGAACCCGCTAAACTCGGCGCTGGGCGACGAGGTGCTTGCATCCGCCTGGGCCTGCTGCGACGACGAAACAGACGGCGGCTTGCGCTGCGCGACAGTGAACAGCGGCACGTCCGTCACCTTGGCGTTGTCTGGGAAGCACTGCTCGAAAACGTCCTCGTCCATTCCGATCCGGTTGAGGATGTGCGGCACGCGCCTGACGACGTCGGTCAAGGCTTTGGGTATGGCGGATTCGAGTTGACGGTGGTAGTGCGACTTTGCGGGTTGGAATACGAGCGACTGGAAGAGGGTGGAGATGAGCCGGCTCTGCATGACGTCGTGCTCGAGGATGAACGAGATGGATAGCCAGACGAGAATACGTCGGATATGGCGCTTGTCGAGGTCGAGCGAGGGCGGCAGGAAGCCAGCGAGGAGGATGTGCCGCGATAGTGTGTTCCAGTCGAGCTCCTCTGAGGCTGGTGGAGAATCTGCTGCTGCTGCTGCTGCTGCTGCTGCTGCTGTTGCTGCTGGTGTCGAACTGGCTTCTGCTGGAGAGGTCCGGTTGTCTTGGCTGCTCTTTATGACCGAGGGAAGCGGGCAGAAGAATGTCGTGGTGGGAGCGAGCACCTTTCCTGTTCTGTAAAACGTGATGCGACCCTTGGGCTTTTGCGCTTTGTCTTGATGCTTATCGTCCCCAATATCGCGTTGAAGGATGTTGAGGGCTAGCTGCTTTTCGTCCTCGTCTGCTTCGACGGCAGCAAGGGAAGCTGCGAGTCGTTGTTCTACTGTCATTGAGTTCGCCTCGTCCCGCTCGTCATCATCCGAATCAGTCGCCTCTGACTGGGAAGACCACAAAAATGAGGGAATGGTCGGAGAGAGTGCCCTGACTGTGAGCTGTTGCTGCCCCGTTCCATTTGCGTCGGATGGATGGCGTGAAAAGGAAGAGGAAGCGTGTGCCCGGTCCGCCTTTGAATCTCGGAGACGAGAGCTCCCACTCGGACCAGCGTGGCGACCGTCCGAGTCGCTATCGTCACCATACGCAATGCCCATCCTCCCCAGCCGCTCCTGCTCCATGCTTTTCGCGATCGCCTCTGCCCTCGAGAACCCATCTGCATCCGTACCTCTCTTACTCCTTCGCTGCTGCTCGCGCAGCATACCATCAATCCCCTTGGCCTTGCTGACCGACACAGCGGCGTACTTTGCCACGGACGTGGGAAGCCGGTTCGGATGGCGCTTGAGACGCGAGCTATCGTCCAGCGGATCGATGCTGTAGCTCCCCGGCCTCTTGAGTGCGGCCTGTCGCTTGCTGCGTCCTAGAGTCAAAGAGCCCAGATCTTCATGGTCATCAGCATCGAGATCGATTGCGACAATATCGATGGGGTTGCTCGCGGGAGACGAGGAAGCAGCTTGATCTTGAAGTTTCTGCTGCGCCTTTAAGCGCATCCTTTCGCGCAGGGAGAGGCCGCTGCTCAGGCCAGCGCCGGCGCTGGCGCCATTGGTCGACGTCGACATGAGCCCAGAGTGCCTCTCTCCGTTGAGATGGAGAAGAAGGGAGTTGATGTGCGGATGGAGGTTGAGTGAGTGTTGTTCTTGAAGGCGCAGCCGCTCTTTTCAGGGTCCTTTTCCGCACGCGACGATTTTTTTCTTCTAAATTGTTAGATCACAATCAGCCTCTGCAGCGTAGATCGCGAACCCCTGCCGCCACCATCATCATCATCCTCAGCGAACAACAACCTCACCTCACTCTTCGTGCAAACATCTTCGAATCCTGAGCGTAGCAGAATGGTGGCCCACAAGGAGCGCTATAGTTTTTGGGGGTTCATGAGAGAATGATATGAAGTACATGCGAAAGGGCCTGTGAGGGTGTGTGTAGGCCGTCTAAAACGGTAGCAGCTACCATCCTAGAGCAGAGACGGCCATGTAATGCGAAGGATTGAGGAGAACAAGGAAGGCGACACTCCAGCCGTTTAAGAACGGGGCTTCTCCTTCTTGCCGAGGAAGAGAGCCCTCAAACCGACACCAGAGACCTTGACGACCTTGAAACGAACACCGGGGATATCACCCTTGGCCTTACCGGCACGACCGAAACCCGAGATGAGCACCTCGTCGTTCTCGTCGACAAAGTTGAGACAGCCGTCGTTGGGCACGAAGGCGGCGACCTTCTTGCCGTTCTTGATCAGCTGCACACGGACACACTTTCGGATAGCCGAGTTGGGCTGCTTGGCCTCAACACCGATCTTCTCGAGAACGATGCCCTTGGCCTGCGATGAACCACCGGTGGGCGAGGTCTTGTAGAAGTTGCCGAGGGCGCGCTTCTTGTACTGAGCGTCGGCCTATTGGTGTGTGAATGGAGTGGTGTCGATGGATGTGAGGAAGCAAAGGTCAGCAAATTGTCTTCCAAAGACGCAGAGAGAAGCAGGCAGAGGATGGTCGTCCAAGCGGAGATCGTCTATGCTTGGCTCCTCGTGTCACCAACAAAGACACCTCGACACCGGATCCATGTTGATGCTCCGTGACTTGGAACATCCTTGCCTGCCTCGCTGTTGCAGTTGAGCGGATACATACCCATCGGTTGTCTCGGCGGGTCGAAACCTGCTTACGGGCTGTGTTGAGACCACGAGGCTTAGCCATCTTGAAGAAACTGCAGGGCAAGAGTGCAACAAAGAGATGATGATGATGGTGGTGGTAAGGATCCCTGTTCGTGTCTGAGCAAATTCGAAAAGTGTCGAAATCGAAACATTCTGCGTCGGTGTACAGTCAAAGCCCTGCTGATCGGTCCCCTGCGAATATTGAAATCTCTGGTCCCGCCTTGCTTGCGCTCTGTTCGCCGAGTTCTGTAGATAGGTGACTGTCGATACCAATCCGCTGATAGCCAAAGTGCTGTTGATGCGTGCTACCGAGACGCTAATGCTCCGAGGTGATGCTTCGGATGCTGCCAATACTTCCTCCTTCTTTGTGGAGTGATGCTGCAAATTGTCGGACAAGCAAGATAGGTGGCAATCTGAGAGGCTCCTCCGGCACTGCTAGATGATCTCGAGATGGTGCCGTCTGCCGCTCAAAGCAACGAAGGAAGGACTAGCGATGTCGTATCTAATAGATATGAGGTTTGCTGGGTCGACATAGGAGTTGCAACTGCTGTGCTAAGGCGAGACTGAGATAGGCGATGCTGGACCGATAGTGGCGAGGCTTTGTTGGACTGCGTGTGACTCCCGCAGATTGTCGATGATGCCGAGTATAACATACGAATGTCGATGTATGTGCGAATCGATACCTACTTTGTTGATTGAGACGAAAGGTCTTGATGGTGAAGAGAGGAGAGTGATGGCGAGCGCGCCTTTGGTATCCCCCAGCCTGCCTCTCTGTCGCTGCTTGACTTGGCTCGCCGGTTGGGCAACTCAGTCAATCGAATGTGGTCAGTCTTGCCTCAGCCTCTCTCTCCTCTCGCCCAACGATTCGTTTTTGTGCGCTCTGCAGCCGTGACCGCTGACCAACGGCATTTTCTGCGCGCACGCAAGCCAAAATTTATTTGACGAATCGAACAGAGTTCGGTGCCGAAATTAGGTCAGATTTTGGATGAGTCGACTTGACTGGTCAGCGAGTGAGAGTCGAGCAGGATCGTGGGAAATTTTGCATTTGCATCACGTGCACGTCTGGTTCGAAATCCTGTCTGCCTGTCTGCAACCGCTTTTTCTCAATTTTGAATTGTCGAATCCAAGAAAGCGGCGGTCAGCCTCGTTGTGATTGGCCTTTCTCGAGTTGGCTGTCTTGAACGGACTCTGGAGAAATTCGCAAGTGAGAGCGAAGGAGAGGCTCGTGGGCGTGACCGCTTGAGAAACTCGAATGCAACCCAAGAGCCTCTCAGCGTCGGCTACTGAGTCTGGAGCAGCATCCAGCACAGCAGAGCCAGGGTCAGTGAGAAGTCTATTCGCTCGACATCTGCATTCTCGTCACCATCATCCTCCATCAAGATCATCCCCCCTTCATCCGTCACAATGCCCAAGATCTACAAGGTAGGTTCTCACAATCCCGACAACAGACGACAACGACCCCAAGCTAGCAGACAGGCGCCATCGACAGACCGACACACTTGCATCCAGTCAAAGGACATCGACTTTCTATGGCGTCGTAATGCTTCTTGGGTCGAGTAGTAGGGCGTATTCGAGATCATGTTGCTGATTAGTGCGATCACTTCTTTACTTGAACGATAACAGCCAGGAAAGGTCGCCGTCGTCCTCAGCGGCCGTCACGCCGGTAAGAAGGTTAGCATCCGTTCGACAATCGACAAACGAGCAAACCAGGATCTGCTTCCGATTTTTAGTACGGCAACACGCAGCATCCGGTATCAGCATCATTTGGCAGACCAGCATAGCAGTTGAAGGATTGCAACGAGCAGGAGGTTGGCATGCAGGCAGTGCAGACAGGCCGGTGGTTACAGTACAAAGGGCAACACCAATCTAGCAGCGCAGTGACAGAGGGAAAGACACAAGGGGGGGTCAGGCAAGCGGAAAGGGTCCGACTCAGGGTTGTGATCAAGTGCAAGTACAGTGGGGCATCGAAAAGCGGCCTAGAGGCACACACCACAGTGCGACAGCAGCACGTCGTACCAAGGGCCAGAAGAAGGGAGCATATCGCCAGAACGACACTAGATTACGAATGCGCACGACGCAGGCACACCAGGTGGTTCGGGGACATGGACGACCAGCAACGGATCATATGCAGGCAACACTTGTTATCTGCGTAAAGTAGCGCAGGTTGTGTCTAGAACACCGCATCAGCATGGCCGACGACCCTGTGCCACAGCATCACCGGCATTTCGTGCTGCACACCCGACTCGTTGAGCCGTGTCCAGGATTCGACGACACTCATCAGCATCACGTAACGCTGGAACCGGAAGCTGCATCACTGCGTTTGCTCGGAGCGCAAACTACACCATCGCCGCCACACGCACAGTTTTACTGACATCTCTGCCCACTCACTCATCTGGCGCATCGCTTTTTCACAGGTTGTCGTCATCAAGCAGTTCGATGACGGCAGCAAGGACAAGTCTTTCCCTTACATCGTCGCCGCTGGCATTGAGCGCTACCCTTCCAAGGTGACCAAGCGCATGGGGGCCAAGAAGATCGCCAAGCGCAGCAAGGTCAAGCCGTTTGTCAAGGTGATCTCGTACAACCACCTGATGCCCACCCGCTACGCACTCGAACTCGAGGGCCTCAAGGGCGCCGTGACGCCCGAGACGTTCAAGGAGCCGTCGCAGCGCGAGGACGCCAAGAAGCAGATCAAGCAGATCTTTGAGGAAAAGTACACCTCGGGCAAGAACAAGTGGTTCTTCACCCCGCTCCGCTTCTAAACTGCTTCCCTTACTTGGCTTCGACAGCATCTCCCTCTGCACTGCATTTTCTACAATCCACGTCCGCCGTCTCAGATTCTTAGAAGGTCTGTCTGAGACGCCCCCGACGTTGTAATGTCACCACACACACCCCACCATATGCACACACGCACACACACCAGACCTCTGTAGCTACCACCCAAAAGCTTGCGTTGGCCTTTTTTAAAAGGTTCCGCTGACGGGCAATATCACACACATTCCCAGAACTGTACACTGCGCTGCTCCCGGCTGAAGAGTCTATGAGAAATGCACGATGGTCGGTTCTGTGCAAGCTCGCAGGCAGACCGCTTTCGGTCGACACACCATGCCGCTTTTGGCTGAGTCGGACGAGCGACACGGCACAGGAAAAGACAGACGAGCTGAGTTGAGAAACTTTGTTGTTGGCATTTTGTCGGGTTGTTCAGCGAGCCTTGTGAGGGTTCGCAGGTCAAGACGCGGAGAGAGATATTTACACGAGAGGAGAGGCTAGGTTGAGGAAGGAGGAGATGTAAGGTAATGTGAGAGGAGAGGGTTGAGGAGCACAAGAGGCAAGCTTGGACGCGGTCAAACGATCGACGTCACAAGGTCTGACTCCTGCGTGTGTGTATCGGATGTGTGAGGGAGGGAAGTGCGTTTACTTGGCAAGCAGTGGGCCATCGAGAAGCGTTCCCAGCCCAAAAAGGAAGCAAGGGTGCAGGATCCTCGCTGCTTTGGAGGTGCTGCTATCGAAAAGGGCAAAGCGTCGATCTCTTTTTAACCAAACAGCTCACCCATAGCAGCCATCTCCGGGCCGCCTGCCTCGCGCATGCCGATCTCAAAGTACGAGTAGATGATCGTCACAGCGAGCAAGATACCCGTACCGGAACCAAAGGCGCCAATGAGATCAGCGCAGACGGAAAGCGCGCCGATGGTGGCGCCACCGAAAGCGGCAGCGGTGGGGATGACGCGCTTGAGCTCCTTGTACATGGACGCGTCGCGGTGGCCGGCCATGACCATCTGGCTGTCCTTGAGCTGCTTGGCGACCTCGCGCGGGCCGGATCCCGAAACCTCGATCCAGGTCTTGGAGAACAGCGCGCACGCGGTCAACGTGAACGCAATGTAGATCGCCGTGTGAATCGGGTCGCCCACAACCTCCCTAAAGTTGTGCGGAGGCGACATGTAGTACGCAATACCGCCGACGGCGTGCAGCTGCGCGCTGTCCTCGAGCGGCTCCCACACGCCGAGCAGCTTGACGAACAGATTGGTCGGGAAGCGCGAGGCGAGCATCTGGCTGATGATAAACACATTCGACGTGAGCGCCGACTCGAGCATGATGGGCATGTTGGACGTGTAGAACAGCTTGACGGGGTAGGTGCCGCGCTGGCCACGGAAGCGGTTCGACTTGACGGGGATCTCGATGCGGAAACCCTGCAGGTAGATGACGACGAGGAAGATGAGGAGCGTGGCGAGGAGGTTCATGACGTTGGGCAGACGGTCGCGGTAGAGCGCCTCCTTGAGCGCGCGCGACTTGTCGTTCCACGTGAAGAGCAGGTGGAAGAGCGCCACGAGTGCGCCCTCGAACTCGGGACCACGGCCCGTGTTGACCGTGGTGGGCGAAAAGGCCTTCCAGACGATCGACTCGCAGATGTTGGTAGCGATGAACAGCGAGATACCGGAGCCGAGACCGTAGCCCTTCTGCAGGAGCTCATCGAGCAGGATGACGATCAAGCCAGCAACGACGAGCTGCAGGATGAGCAGCAGACAAACACCAGCACCCAGATCCTTGGGCTGACCATAGAGACCCGTAAGCACGTACACCGTAGCCT
The DNA here is from genome assembly GCA_023212695.1 of Sporisorium sorghi. Classification (NCBI taxonomy): domain Eukaryota; kingdom Fungi; phylum Basidiomycota; class Ustilaginomycetes; order Ustilaginales; family Ustilaginaceae; genus Sporisorium; species Sporisorium sorghi. The sequence goes on along the minus strand of JALCCG010000272.1, from coordinate 17,308 downwards.
GACCGAGCGAGATGATGAGCGCAAACAGCTTCTGCGCACCGCCAAAGAGCGCACGGTCTTCCTTGAGGCTGAAATCCACCTCGACCAGGTTGGCACCGGCGAGGAGCTGCATGATCATACCGGAGGTGACGATGGGCGAGATACCGAGTTCCATGAGCGTTCCTCGGTTCGAGGCGAGGATGACACGCATCCAGTAAAGCGGATCGGAGCTGTCACTTGAGACGATACCGTAGAGCGGGATTTGAGACGAGACGAGGAAGATGGCGAGCACGATGGCTGTCCACATGACTCGGCTCTCGAAGGGCACTGTTTTGTGTAGAGGATCAACTTGGTCAGCGTGAAAGCATTGCGGGAGATCGACTCGTGTGAATTGTGACGAGACGTACCTTTGCGTTCTGGTGCCGCTACCTCTGGGAGGATGGACATGAATGGCCGCACGAGCGACAAGAACCGGACTGCAGCATTGTGGTAAGCAAGGCAAAGGTATTGAGCAGTCAAATCAGCATGTTGCATTGGTGTCACGTTGCGTTGTCGTGCTTGCACTTACAGCCGCTCATATTTGCAGACTTGACCCGGCCAGGTGAGGTTGAGAAGAAAGTCGAAGTGTTGTGGATGATGGTGTTGAGAAAGGCGATCGTTTGGTTGGAGATCACACACACACACACACACACACTGGCTCTCTCTGTCTGCGCGGGGAAGAGAACCCAGGCGGGTCCAAGCACACACGGTTCAATTCTTCGCAAGACCTCACACAACCGCGCCCACGCTATCATCGCACTCTTTCTCTTTGCTCTCTCTGTCTTGCTTGCCATTGCGATTTTGGGCGTCGGTGACCTGGAACTTCAATAAAGCTTCTGTGCTTGATAGAGAGACAGCTTTGGCTGCAGCTCATTGGCTTGGAAATTGCGATTCTTCTGACGCGGTTCGTGCGCTGTCGTGCTGCTTTGCTTTCTCTCTTCTTTCTGCTTCCGGCGACGTGGAACTCGAGAGGCAGCAGCTCGAGACGTCTTTTTTTTTTTTTTTTTTTTTTTTTTTTTTTTTTTTTTTTAAAAAAAAAAAAATTTTGGAAACGCTCCGTGTTTTATTTTTTTCTTTTTTTTTTTTTTTTGTTAAAAAAAAT
>JALCCG010000272.1:0-16178 GCA_023212695.1 Sporisorium sorghi | reverse complement strand
GTTGGTTTTTTTTTTTCTCTTTTTTTTTTGCTTCGGGCGGGGTGGATTTGGAGAGGCAGGCCCTTGTGTTTTTTTTTTTTTTTTTTTTTTTTTTTTTTTTTTTTTTTTTTTTTGGCAACAAAATCAACCGTGCGAGAAGCCATCGTGATCGATTTTTTGCGCTCTCATTTGTTAGGTTAAAATGACTGAAATTCGGGTCACGGAGGCTGCGATTTTTCTGAACAAAAGTTCGAAGCTGCTTTTGCGAGCCTGCACTTCGTCGTCTCTCGCTTCCTCTCCCATCCTCCGTCGATACCGCATCCTATACCCCGTCTTTACATCCAGCTGCAAGCAATCAGCCACAGCCCGCAAGGAGACAATCATCGAGAATCACGGTCTCAGCAGCTCTCGTCTCTGGCTCAACAACATCCGCATCACCTCTCTAAGCGCAGCGAGAACAGCAATCCACTCAATCACCTCCTCAAACCGTTGCACAAAATGATCATCCCAGTACGCTGCTTCTCGTGCGGCAAGGTCATCGGCGACAAGTGGAACGCCTACCTTGCGCTGCTCCTCGACGGTCGTACCGAGGGCGAGGCGCTGACCGAGCTCGACCTCAAACGCTACTGCTGCCGTCGCATGGTCTTGACCCATGTGGACTTGATTGAGAAGCTTTTGCACTACAACAGTGAGTGGCACCGCCAGAGAACTGAAGAGACGATATTGAAATCATACTCACTGACATCGATATACTGTCTTTTGCACCTTTACAGTCCACGAGCGCAGAGTGCAAGCTTAAACACGCACTGCCCCGCTCGACTCGTTCCCATCCTTGTATTCTAGCATCTGTCCCGTTTCTGACCTGCAATCACTGACATGTTACTCCCAAAAAGGTTTCATGCATCGAACAGCGCTTCGCTTGAACAGTTCTCCATCTCCGCACATCCTACCCTCAATCAACACACCAGCTCTCATCTCACCAAAGCGCACAAATCCGACACACAGCACCGCACGCAACGCAGTAGACTATCAGCAATGGCGCATCGCTGTGATGCATGTTCCGGCCCCCTTTTTCGACTAGTAGTATACAAGAACAGGTTCTGTGTCGGGGCTGTAGCAGCACAATGGCCGCCCATCACTGCAGGTATAGAGGCTGCACGTCGCTGACGGCAAACGCGAGCGCGCAGTGCGGACACTTGCGCTGGCGCGTCTGCACGCGCGAGTCGATGCATTCGGAGCAGAAAGTGTGGTAGCACTTGGTCAGGATGCGGTTGCGATACCTCTCCTTGCACGACGAGCACTGCAGCAGCGCGTTGAGGTGGTCCTTTTCGCTGCCGCCGTCGTCGGCTTCCGAGCCGCGTCGCCCTTTGTTCTTGGCTGCAGACGCCGTGGCTCGGGCCAGCTGTCGCTTGGAGCTCTCGAGGTCCTTTTCGAGACGCACGATGCGCTCTTCCGCCCGTTTGCGTTGGTCCTTTTCCGAGGTGGCCGCGTTGATCAGCTCCTTGGCCGAGTCGCTCGTCGCCTCCTTGGTCCTCGCCGAGTCGGCAAGCCGCGTCTCGGCCAGCTCGAGCTCGCGCTGCAGCTCCTCGATGCGTCGGCTGTGCGCCTCGACCATCTTTTTGAACGTCGTCACCTCCTTCTCGTGCAGTCCCAGCTGCACCGTGAACTGACGCTCCACGTCGGCAAACATCTCGATCTTCTTTTGTTGTCGCTCGTGCAGCTGTTTGGCTGTCCGCAGTTCCGCATCCACCGTGTCCTTGGCGCGCATCGCCGAAAAGTACTTGTTGTCCGCTTTCGACTTTTCCGTCACCCATCGCAACGCCTTCTCCTCCATGCGGCTCACATCCGTCACCTTGACCGATGCCTGCCTCTCCAGGTCGGCGTACGCCGCGCTGATCTTCTCGAGTTCGTCGTCGACCGCCTTGCTGGACGCTTCGGCCGCCTGCAGCGACAACCGCAATCGCTCGTTCTCGGCTCGCAGGTCCGTTTCAGCAGCAACCTCGGCAGCCTCTGCCCCTTCCTCCGCTTTGACCTTGACTTCAGTCCCGTTGGGCGCAGGCGTGACACCAAGACGCTTCTCGAGCTCGGCAACGCGTGTCTGCGCTTCCTGAGCCTCGCGACTGACTTGCTCAAACTGATCCTCTTCCGTCTCGGCCTTGATCAAGGCGGATACACCTACGGATTGCCCCTGGAATGCCGCGACGGTCATGCGCAATCGGCGCACCTGGCTGCTGAGGAGCGTCAAGCGTTCCTCCTTGCTGTTGAGCAGCGCCTTCATCTCCTCGATCTGCGTGAACTTGACCTGCTCGCGCGAACGACGCTCGGTGAGCTCGGCGTTGAGTTCGTCACGCTGGCTTCGCAATCGCGTAACGTCGGCTTCTTTCGCTTTCACCATCTTCTCGAGGTCTTCGGATCGGCTGCTGGCTTCCGCCTCGACCGTCTGCTGAAAGGTGGCACGCTCTTCTCGCAATGCGGTAGCCTCGGTCTCGAGTGTCTGCATGGCCTCTCGGGTGGATTGCAAGTCCTGCTGGGCGTGCCGCAACGAGGTTTGCAACTCGCGGTAGAGTGCCGAGCTGAGCAGCACGTCTTCCGGTAGCGTGGTGAGCTTGGTCTGCGTCTCATGCAGCTGGTACTTGAGCGCCTTGACCTCTTCGTTGAGCGTCTGGATCTCGGCGTACCGCGAGTCGCTCTCCCTCCGTGTCAGCTCGACATCCTGGTGTGCGCTTTCTAGATCCGCAATCGCCTTTTGGAGTGCTTCGGATGTCTCTGGCACGCTTTCTGTAGTGCCCTGTGGAGATGCAGCTTCCTTCTTGACGACATTCTCGGATGGCTTTTCGTCGACCGGTGCTGGCTCGGACGCTGACACGGTGGTGCCGGCTGGGACAGTGGGTTTGCCTTCTGTGGCACGGAGGAGGTTGCTCTGGTAGCGCACGTACTCGTGCTCCACTTTGGAAAGCTTTTGTGTGGTTTGTGCGAGCGCATCCTGAGCTCGCTGCAACTTGGACTGGGTGAGGAAGAGATCCTGCTTGTGCCGAGATGCTTCGTCTGCAAGATCGTGGATCTTTTGCTGAAGTTCGCCGAGATTGACGTCGCTCTGCTTGGAAAGGGATTCGAGGACCACTGCAGACTGTTGCTGGAGCTGCTTCTCTACAGCTGCCAGATCGCTTCTCGCATCGGACGACGAGAGGGATGCAAAGGTATCTTGGTCCTTGATGGCTAGGCGAGCGGCCAGATCGGTGAGGAGGAGGTTCCAGAATCGATGGAGGATGGCGGAGCGCTGCTCTGAAACAGCAAGGTCGTCCTGGAACGTAGCCGCTCTGCGCTCGGTGCGTTGAAGATCCCTCCTCGCTTCAAGAAGCTTGCGGTAGATGGCTTCCTTGCGAAAAGCTTCGAGTCCAGCGTATGCTGGGTGTAGAGCCTCCTCGTCGTCATCGTCCTTGGCGGGCGTGGCGGCCGACCTGGGAGTGGCTTCGTCAGAGTGCAAGCGTTTGCGAGGACCGTCATCCGTGGAAGCAACCAACGCTCGCTTGCGGTCGTCGGTGCCAGACATAGAGTGAAGCATGGCCGCAGATGCTTGCTCGCAATCGCTAGTGGAGCGGAAGGGGGATCGAAGGTCCAGAGTGAGTCTATAGAGAACAAGATGGAGGGGTATCGATAAGCTCGGACAAGACGTTGAGGGTGAGAGCGAGATCGCAAGCACACTTGACCAGCAGTGCTGAAGTGTGACTTCAGAGCCCTTTTACGATGCGCAAGCTACAGAGGCAAAGTGGATGGAGATGTTGCCTGATGAAGGCAGAGAGCACAGGGTGACACCAACAAAGCTTTGTCGACTGTCCCTGCTTGCTTCACTGGGAGCTGTGTAGGGAGGAGCACCTGAGGTGAAAGAGTGCGGAGTTCGCTTCCTGACAAAAAGAGGGCCGCGGAGAGCACGGAGGGAAATGCAGGGAAGGAGGGCGCCTTATCTCGGTCGTCGCGGTGCACAGGTACGACAGACACGAGGAATGCCCAAGCTCGACCAAGGAACGACGAGCAGAGGGCGGGATCGTCTAGACGCTCAATACCTCAATCGTAGCAGAGTACGAAGAAGGGAAGACGGATGGAGATAGGGAATGGGCGTGGGGATGAAGAGGTGATGGTGATGGTGATGTCGTAAGGTGGCGGCATGGCTTGCCATGTTAACGAAAATCTCAAATTTGCTTTGAGCAAAAGCGCTCCTTTGCTGAGTTTTTTCGGTACCGACAAATTTGCTCAAAAATCTCACATTTAGAGGAATTTTTTTGGCGGGTTAAGGGTTGGTGTTGGTCGATGCGCCTGAACGTTCCGAAGGTGTCCTTTCACTTTCACCACCATCGATTCCCACGTTTCAGCGTTGTAGCTGTCGAAGCGGCCTGATCGTCATGCTGTCACCAGCACCATCAATAGGCATGCGGCAGTGCTTTCGCTTGCGGCCGCGCACTTCGGTCACGACAAAGCGTTCAACTTTGACGGTGTTTCCGACCAACGCGACGCTCGTTTGTCATCAGGTCGGGCCATCCGCAGCGGCCAAGTGTCTACACACGGGAGCTGCGCGTGCTCAAGCCGTCGAAGTGGTCAGAACCATCCATTCGGCCTCTTTCCGAACAACGGAACAGCCCGGAACACTCGCTGACATTGCTCGTCGCGCTCAGAGCATCGTCGATCCCGATTACGGTCTGCTTGGTCCAGAATGGAACAACAGGGTGGACTCGCTGGTGCGAAAGGCGCAAAGCTCGGATGCTGCCATCGGTCATGAGCGTCTACCCAATCGCGTTGTGATTGTCGGCTCGTCGCTTAGCCAGACGCAGCACCTCTTGGTCGCCATGATCGACGAGCCCCTACGCGAGAACGGCACGACTCAGTCCAGCGAGGCTGAGGCCATCTTGGCCGCTTTGACCCAATCCACCGAACCTTTCACCATCAAATACGCACCCGGACCCTCGCAACTTCTCCCCGGTCACGGCGTCACACTGGATCGCCACTGGCTCCAACAGTCTAACCTCGAAGTCACTGTCCTCATCGACCCTGCGCCGACCGAGACCACCTACGACCTGCTCTACGACAGCGAGGCCGTGCTGTTTATCACAGACGACTATGCGCTCAGCCGCTCAGCACACCGATCCCACAGCCCAGGCCAGCGCGCCGATGCTACCCACGAGCTGCTCTCGCGCTTCGCCGCTAAACCTAACGTACATCTCGTCGTCAATTCCATCCTCGGATCCGATCCTGCCCAAGTTGTCGATGGGCTCGAGGCGGCAACGGGAGCGTCGGTGGCTGAACTCGTCGCGCCCGGCCTCGTCTCTGTTCGCATCTCGGACGCATTAGCTGCCAACTCGGCACTTCGACAGGCACTCGACAAGCAGGAGCAGCAGCCGGCAGCTTCACACGTCGCCGCCAATGCATACTGGGACAACTTCAGCACGCTCTACCAGCGATCGAACGTTGGTTCGGTCATCGACCTCATCCAGAACTTGGAATCGCAGCACAGGTCCAAAGCTCTGATCGCCCAATCAGCCACTTTCCTGCTTCAGCATTGCCTCGATGAAGCGCTAGCCACGGCGACGCACAACCTGGCCACCTTGCAACAGCTGCGCTCGCTCGCGTCCGAAGCCCAAGACAAGCAGAGTGCTACGCTCAAGCAGTCGCTCGAGCGCATCTGGCCCCCTGCCACGGCGTACACGGGACAGCTTTCGAGCGACGAGATCAAAGTGTGGCGTCCAGCCTCGCCCGGGTCGCAGAGTGCGGTCGACCAAGCGATGGCGGAGACGGACGAGCGGATCGAGTCGACGTTCGACGCCAAGCTGCAGTGGTGGAAGCTTGTGTGGAAGGTTGACGATGTGCGCCGGGAGCTCGAGGCGGCGTGCGCCGGGTTTGCGGCCTCGTTGGAGTCGGACCTGGCGTACGAGTCTGGGCGGCTGGCGACGCTGCAGGTCGAGCAGGTGCGCGCGGCGGATCGGCTGCTGACGCGATTCCAGCAGCTGGCGCAGCAGCTGAGTCCGGGCATTGGAGCGGTGAGGCGCGATGCTGCGCTGGTGGCCAATGCGGCCGAGGCGTACCGCTCGGCCAAGCTGCGCACCATTGAGCCGTCGAGCCTGATGGAGCCCATCCACCGGCGGCGGGCGCAGCTGCTCGAGAGCGGCGGGCCCATTGACGTGCTCGCGTCCAAGTCGCGCAATCTGGCGGTCACGAGCTCGGCGGCGGTCGCCGTCACCGCTGCGGGCGTCGGGTCGGCCAGTGTGCTCGGCTCGTCGCTCGGGCTCGTCGATGCGTCGTCGGCTGCACTCGCGCTGGATCCGAGTACCGGCCTCGGTCTGGGCCTGCTCACGCTCACGCTGGTCGGATGGAGGATGCAGGGCCAGTACACCAAGCTGCGCAGGCGCTTTCGAGACGACTGGCTGCGCTTCTCCCAGGGTCTGGATCAGGATCTGAAGGGCAACTTTGAGTCGGTGCTGCGACAGCAGATCACAGGTCCGTCCGAGGTGGTGTCTGAACGCATCCTTGACCTCACTCAGCAGTGGGGCGCGCAGGTGCAGCGACAGGAGGTACACGTCAGGAGGGTCGCAGCGACAACGCCCCAGCAACACGACCCATCTGCACAGCTCGCAAGCGGCGCATCAGCGCGCGATTCGCTCTGACCCACCTGAATCTCGCAGTCAACGCAGCAAGCATTGTAACAATGTCATGGTTTTCAATTCGAGCATACTAAGACAAACCATTGCTCCGGTCGTAAAGTGCACACGCTGTGCGCACTCGATCGAGCAACGAGCTAAGAAAAGGGTGGTGAAAGAGCAAGAGAGAGAAACTAGGCCAACGAAGGTGTGTGAGACCGTCGAAGGAGGGTTGGAAATGTTACAAGAGCCAAAAGCGGCGGGACAGGAAGCGAGGGGCCGTTACAGAGAGCCCATGGGTCGTAGTTGAGGAAGGTGGAATCCAGAAGCGTGCCTTTTCGTGGAGAAGGGTGTGCAAGACCTCGTCGATCTAGACGACAGTGAGGCGGTGTTTGAGCGATGGCTGGGCGGCGACAGGGCCTGCTGAGGGGAGGTTGAAGTAGAAGCTGGCTATGCAAGGCGACACTAGGCGCCAATTCTTGCGCCTCGTCAATGTTGTGTGAACGTAACGCTTTCCGCGCTCTTAGGCCGACACCGCTGGTGCCTCGGTAGCAGGCGCCGCAGCGACTGGTGCAGCCTCGGACTCGCTCTTGGCTTCTGGCTCGGCGTGAGCTGCCGAAGCACCATTCTCCTTGGGCGCCTCACCCGACCCCTCGGCCGGCGACTCCTTAGGTGCAGCTGCAGCACTAGCACCAGCCGTGTCGCCGCCCGCCATGATGGCCCCCCACCTGGCGCACAGCTTCTCGGCACGCTCCTTGAAGTGGAACTCGTCGTCGCGCGGGATCTCGGCGAGCTGCATGACCCTCTTCATCACCTTGCCGATCTTGGTGGTGCGCAGGTGGTCGGCCGTCATGCCGTCGTACTCCTCGACCACCTTGAACGTGGCGTCTGCTGATGGCATGTCCTCCGCATTGATGGTGCCATCCTTCCCGAGGAACACCTTTTGCACCTTGTGTCGCCAATCCTTGACCTTCTTGGTTTCGGGGTCTAGCGACTCTTCCGACTTGTCCTCGCCGTTGGCGGCAGCGGCTGCGCCCTTGCTGCTGGGCTTCTCTGGCTTGGCCTTGGCCGCCTCTGATGCCTTGGTCTTCTTGCGCTTGTCTGCGCTCTCGCGCACCTTGCCCGTCTCGAGACCGCGTTTCCTCTTCTTGCTGGAAGCCTCGTCACCGTCCTCCCCCTCATCTTCTTCGAGCTGGTCCTGGTTCTCCTCCGCCTCTTCCGCTGCGTCTTGCAACGACTGCTCGTAGTTGCGCACAATGGTGTTCTGCTCTTCGTTCCAGGCTTGCGGGTCGCGCGCAATCTCATAGGCTTGACGCAGATCGCCCTTCTTTCGATTCGCGCCGGCGAGGAACGAGTCGATTTTGTCCTTGTTGAGCAGTTCGAGATCCTTGGAGAAGGCCCAGTGGTAGTCGGCGGCGGGGAAGAAGCGGATGGTGTAGAGGTCCCTGTGTTTAACGATAGGTCGTTCCTTCAAGACGGCCGAGGGTACATTTGCGTCATCCATGACAATGCCTGGCCACGCTGGGAAGCCACGAACTTTGGCGAGCACGACATCATTTACTTGGCTGTTGCACAGAGTGGTGGTGAGAGTGCTCAGGTGTCAGTCGTTCGTTAGCGTTGAAGCGATTCGCGAGGCGAGACTTACAACTTTGCCGAGGTGCGGTTAAGCTGGGCCTCCTTGGATTTCTTCTCTGTGCTTGACATGATTTGTGGATGTGATGCCGAGGTCACAGATGCGTATGTTGTGCTGCTGCCAATGGAGAGGGCGCTGATGCCAAAGGTCTTCTCGAGTCGAGTGATTCGTTCGTCCGTGAGTGGAGAGAAGAAGGATCGCGGATTGCACGGGAGGATTCGGTGCGAGTGTGCTTGAGGAGGTAGGGTTCCCAATTCGACCGAGTATGAGCAGAATGCTTCGTCGAAAGTGGAGTGCGAGAAAAGAGGGTGAGCAAGAAAAGTGGGTTCGATGATAGGGTTGATAGGGATGGTGGTGGTCAGGTGGACAGGTCAATTTGCTGAGCTTGCTTGCTGTGGAATATTCGCGAGGCGATGCGAATGAACTGCGAGAAAATGCAGAGTGCGAGAGCGGGTCAAGTCAAGAGAAGAGAAGGGCGCGACACAGACGTGGGCTGTGGGCTGTGGGCCGTGCTTCCAGCGATGGTCCACCCCGATTTTGAATCGCCAAAAAATCGCTTTGAGAGAGTGAGCGCCTCCAAAGCCTGGATTTTGCCCTTTTCCAACACGACGACGATCCGCACAGAGAGGCGGGCCACAGACAGCCAGAAAGCGTTCGGGTCGCTGTCTTTTCCTGGCGCGTCGCGATTCGACCTTTAGCTCTTCGCTCGCCAAAAGCTTGAGGTCGCTTTGCAGTCTCTCTGCCGCGTGATCGATTTGCCTATCGTGCGAGAATGATGCTGCCTGCATCGGCTGAGTCGAAATTGGACAGCCGTCATCGCCCCTTAGCTACTATATATACGCACCTTGCCTCTCTACACCATCCTCAACCCCCCTTTCTCCAGACCAACCCGGCGCTCCTCCTCGTCCGGGCTCGTCCAAAGTCTTTGCTTCCAGTCAATCGATCATTCCGCAGCACAAACGCCTGCCCGTTCTCTTGGCTTGGGTGGTTCTTCAGGTGGAGTCGATCGAGCGCTTGCTTCAGCCGGGACAGCTGGAATAGCACTCTGCGCTGGTCGAGGATCGGCCTTGTATCGATCTAGGCCCGTCGACTTTCGCCTCGACATCGTCGCTCGACATCGAGTTCAGAAAGAACACCGCTGAGATTGATCCGCACCGTCTGACGAGCCGAGACCGTCTCTTTCCGCACCTCTCGGCCCCGCTTCCGACCAAGAGCTGTGTGCGCATCGCATAGCTTAGCGCTTGCCACCTCTACCCAAGCTCTCTCTCACATAGTCGATTGCAATCATGAGCAACAAAGTCGTCGTAAGTGCAGTGCCTTGACGTCTCCGTGAGAAGACCAACTGTACCATCTCCAACGAGCAGACCTGCTAATCCGCTCTCTTCCCCACAAACAGTCCCAGGTGTACCGGAGCATCATTGACGATGTCATCAACAACGTTCGTCAAGACTTTGAGGAGATGGGCATCGAGAAGGAGGTGCTAGAGGAGCTGCAGCGCTCGTGGGAGGCCAAGATCGTCGCTACGCAGGTGGCCGAGTTCGAGGGTGCGCCCGCCCTGCCGCCTGTCAAGTCGCGATCGAGCAAGAAGCCCGAGCAGCCCAAAGGCGAGGTCAAGTCCGAAAACAGCAATGGCCCCAATCAAGCCTCGAGCGGCAATGGTGCGGATCAGCACCGGTCTAAGCTGGCGCGCGCCGACGGCTCGACCGATGTCGCTGGTGCAGCTGGCAGCGGAGCACAAGGCGGTGCTGAGGCTACGACTAAGGTGGACGACGACGACGCGGCAGCGGGTCAGAAGCGCAAGCGCATCAGCGACGACGACGAGATCGGCAGCGACCTCGACGATTCCGACGACGAGGATCTGGATGGCGCCGACGGCGACAACGAAGACATGGTGCTGTGTCTCTACGACAAGGTACAGCGCGTCAAGAACAAGTGGAAGTGCGTGCTCAAGGACGGCGTCGCCTCGATCGATGGGCGCGACTACCTCTTTGCCAAGTGCAATGGCGAGTTTGAGTGGTAGCCGCTAGCCTCCCATCTCAACTCTGCTATGTTGTCCCTTGTTGCCATTGCTCCCTTACTACGCTCTCGACAAGCCGCTCCGCACCGAAAAAAAAAAAAAAAAAAAAAACCTTTCAGGAAAGTCTCCTCGAGCCTCCTCGAGCTTCACGGCTTCTCGACAAAAACTGCCCGCACGCAGCTATCCAGCCAAAACCCCTCAGCATCTCCCAGCACCCGTAACTGCGAACTCTTGTCTCCGTTTGTCCTCTCGATCCACATTTGTACACTAGCCTCCCCCTATCAATTCCTTCACGTCTTACCTTGCAATGTTCTCTGTTTCTCCTGGAATGGTGTCGAGCAGGGAAGCATGATGAATGGAAAAAGCATCAGATTAACGAGATACAGTACACAAAGTACAGGGCCACGTAAAGGGCCAACATTAGGAGGAGAGGTTCGCGTGCTTCTGAATCGGAGCTGGCACCTCTGGAGAGAGAGAGAGAGAGAGAGAGAGAAGAAAAAGATCGCGAGGCGCACGCGGGTAAAGACCGAGACTTGCTTCTGCTTCGTGGACACCCTCAGACACTCGGCCGCTTAGGATCCGCACTCCCACCTCCAACATTCGATGCAGCACCCGGCGGCTTGCTACCACCCATCCCAGGCCCCGTAGCACTACGATGCGAATAGTACGCCAGCTGCGACCTCAACGTCTCGAGCAGCTTCGCCGACGGATCGACCCCGGGCTGGGGCGGCGCACTCAGCGCGCGCTCGAAGCGGTCGAGCATCTGGAGCATCTCCTCGCGCACCACGCTCGCCGTAAACGCGCGGGCGTCGATCAGCTGTTCGGACAGCAGCCGGATCTGCTGCTCGAGGAAGGCGGCGTGGCGGATGAGGGCGTCGGTGCGTTCCGAGAGGTCCTCGAACCGGGCCATGGATTCGGCGCGGTCCATGATCTGGTCGGGGGTGCGGCGGACGACGACGACGTTGTCGCTGGGCGGGAAGGGGGGCGGCATGCCGGTGGTGGTGGCAGTTGGGGGAGCGTTGGGATTGGCGAGGCCTAGGTGAGAGTCCACCTTGCCCGCAACGCCAGAGCCGCGCATGTAGGCGTACTCGTCAGCGGGCACGCCTCGAGGCCCAACAGCGCCGGGGTAGTCGCGCTCGCCACCAGGATAGCCGCGTCGCTCGACGTAGCCGTGTGCATCCATGCGGTCGTCGCCGTACCCAAACTCGCGTCCTCCGCCTCCCCGATGCGCACCCGGCCCCATCGGCCCACCGCCGCCCATCATCCGCATCCCATCATGATGCCCCGGAACCGTCGCCAGCGGCACCTCGGGCGACGGCGTCGAGCTGCCGCCGCTCCGATCCGCGCGCAGATCCGCCCCGCCAATACTGCCCCTCGGCGACCCCCCTCGCTTCTGCCGCGAACTCTTGCGCTTGATGTCATTCAACAGCGCAATCTCGCCCCGTCGGAAACTCGGATGGCGGAACTCCCACACCTGCACCTCGTCCGACGGATTGCCCTGGTACGAGTGGTTCACCTTGTGGAAGCCGTACATGTTGAGCTGGCGCACAAACGACTGCCAGTTCGAATGTTTGAACCAGTTGGGCAGCACCAGGCGCGAGAACTCGGCCGGGTTGGCTACGCTGAACACGGTGCCGGACGAGCCCCAGCTGATGAGGTCCGAGATGGACGGGTCCTCGAGCATCGAGTAGAGCTTGCTGACAAAGCTGGGCTGCTGCTTGCCCCCGGGGCCGCCGCCGGCGCCGGGCAGTCCGGCGAGGGCGGGGTGAATCATGGGCGGGTTGCCGTACGATGTGGATGGTGTGGGGCTCGGGTGGTGGTGCATCATCCGGCTGGGCGGTGGCGGGTAGTTGCCGTACGAGGGGCCTGGGAACGGCATGCCTCGGCGTGGAGAGTGCGAGTAGGTGCCCGCCATGCCGCCGTCGTCACCGCCGCGAGAGCGATGGCCGCCGAGGCCTTCCTGCTCCAGCGAGGCGAAACCTGGCAGCCTGGGCGGCGGCGAAGACGGTCGATTGCGGAAGCTGGGCGCACCGGCGTCGCCTGCACCTGGCGGTGGCGGCATGCGCATCGAGGGCGACGTGTACTCCATCTTGGCCTCTACAGGCATGCGCTCGCGAGGCTCGCGGTCGACATCGCCGCCGAACCGCTCACCAACAAGACCGCCAATGGGCCGGCCATCCTCCCTAATGCCCAGGCCATGACCCGAATCGTAGCGACTCGGGTAAGGGCGCTCGAATTCGTAGCGACGCGAATCTGGCGCGCCTCCCGTGTCCATCCCCTCGCGCATACGATGTTGCTGCTGTTGGTGCTGTGGCTGGTGCTGTTGTTGATGGTAGCGCGAGTCTAGCGTAGCCGAGGCGCTTCTACCGGCCCAGTGCGCGTGATGAGCCGCTGCCGACGACGATCTGCTGGTGCTCTCGGGCCCAGAGCCTTTACGCTCGACTTTGGGCTCCTCCGATTCGCCGCGGGGCCGTTTGGGCATGTCTTCGCTGTCGTCCAGCTCGTCCAATTCTTCGTCATCGGCCATGGCACGAGACGACAGCGCAGGCTCATACCTAGGTCGTTTGCGATCAGGGCTGCCAGGTTGGTGTTGTGGTGGTGGTGCGGCAGCAACAGCAGCAGCAGCTGTTGATGATGATGATGATGAATCTGGCTTGCCAGAGCGCGGCACATCTCTGGGAACCGCTGGGTTGTTCTGTGCTCGTGGCGAACTGGACGTCAACGACGGCCCAAGCCCGCTAGCACGACGTTCGGTGCTCATCATGCGAGGCACCGAGGCAGGCGTCGGGGCGTTAGAACCGACGCGTTGGTCAAACTTGGTGCCGACGATGGCAAGGCTATGCTAGAGTCGAGGTTTTGAGAGACGGTCGGAGATCCGGCCTGGCTGCTGAATGCTTCTAGGCGATGTTGAAGTCGTTGTAATCGCTGCTGGCGATGGGCATGAAGCAGGTCGTCAAGACGCAGGACAGAGCCGAGTAGATTCCCGTCGTGGAGCGGATACAAGCCCGTTCCGTGTGCGTTCCTTTTGGCGAAGAGTGACACACTGGGTGACTCTGGGAGGCAGTTGTCGCACCGGTGGTGGGTATGGTACTGGAGCAAGCTTTTGTTTGCTTTTGCTCTGTGAAGCCGTGCTTTGCTTTGTTCTGCTTTGTTTTGCTTGCAGAATGGCTGGGCTAAGTGGGCTCGCGGTTCGTTCTGCAAGAGAACAGTGATGTGAAAGAGAGGGAGAGAGAGAGAGGAAGAGAGAAAGAGAGAGACGAAAAAAAAAAAAAGGAGACAGAAGCCACGACTGGGCTTCGGTAGGTGGGCGTTGACTGGCAGATGCCGTGCGCACAAAGACGAAATGAAGGCGAGATGATACAGCCTAGGGCCAATATAAGCCGTCTGGAAAGCTTATCCCGAGCGGGCGTGGTTCCGAGTCGATGCTAAGGCCAAGGTAGACGCAAGCCGATATTGCTTGGCCCGGAGTCGTCGGTCGTTGCCAAGGAGCTGGAATGAGAGCCGAGGACGAAGTTCGAGTGGAGAGAAGGAAAACACGAGACGATTTTGCGGCACTCTTTTTGAGACTAGACGGCTGTCGTCACGGCAGATGGGTGACACAGTGTTCGGGATTGTGTCGGCTGCAGCAGCGAGCGGGTTTCGGATATGGGACCTCGTCGTTGTTACGCAGCAAGGCAGAGCCAGAACGCTTTGGGCGCTGTGCAAAGGCAGGACAATGCACGACAGGTGGGCTGGGCGTCGGTTGGGCGTGCTTTAGTAGCTGTGAGCCGCAGGAATCCAAAGGGTGATGAGGTGCAGGTGGGATGTTGTAGAATGTAGTCGATCGAGGTAGAGAGACAAGGAACCAAGAGGGGAGGGCCCTCGATCAAGTTTAGTTGAGGAGGGGGAGCGGTCGATGATGGTGGTGAATTGGCAAAAGGTGGGGTGGGGGAAGAGAGGAGGGACGAGATGAAGGCGGCAGGAATTAGGGCTCGCTGTTTGAACCACCAACGAGATGCAGGCAAGAGCAGCAAGAGCAGCAGCAGCAGCTACGATGTCTAGAGAAGGGTGCGAACAGGCAGCGTTCAAGGGCGAGCCACTTGCTGGAGCCTGTTGATGATGATGGATGATCGATGAAGGATGATGGATGGAGGGGAACGAGTCGAAACACGGCTCGACACGGCACACAAGGGAAAGGGGCCCGTTGAGTGGAAAGCAGAGCAACAACGGAAACGGCGTCGTCGTCGATGAAGGGAGGATGAATGAAAGAGGGTCGTCGACCGTCCGAATGTCAAATAAAAATCCGGTTGCTGCGTAGCATAGCATAGTGCCACTGTCTTGTGCTGTGCTGCTGCCTTGTGCTGCGCTGCATTGCGATGCGATGCGTTTCGGTTGCTGTGCAATGCCTGGCGTGGCTGTCGTCGTCGGGATTGACGACCCTGAACTCGACTCAGCTGTCTTCATGCGGCGCTTCATGCGCTGTGCCGCACCATTTTTTATTTATTTTATTTATTATTTTATTTTCAGTAAACTCAACGGGCGGGGAGGGACAGAGAAGGCTGCCACGAGGCTTGCAATTTCAAGGTTTCATTTGTCAAAAGCAAGAGAGCACTTCGGCAAACACACACGTTCGGGCCTGACGCTTTTGGCTGCAGCTGCTCAGCCACACGCTAGCAACGGTGGGCTCGGGAAGCGTTTTCGACAGGGACAATCACAGTCCAGGATCAGATTGCATCGCAACCACGCCGTTGCAAGCCAAGCGAGACGAGACGAGGCGAGGACGAAACGAGACAAGGGCCGTTCGAAACAAGACATGACACACTACGCACACAAGGTAGCTTCTTTTTTTTTTTTTTTTTTTTTTTTTTTTTTTTTTTAACAATGAATATTGAAAAAAAAAAAAAAAAAAAGTAGGAAGAAGGCCGGCAGACCGACGCCATAAAATAAAAATGATTAAGTGAAAAAAAGAGAAAAGACAACCAGAAGTGCGTGGCGAGGAGAGAGAGAGAGAAAGAATGCTGCAAGGCTCATGCACATCATCATTCTAGCTGCTCGAACCGGAGAAACAGAAGGAGCCGCGGAAAGTCATCTGAGCTGAGCACAGCTGAAAGAGCAAGGGCACTCGGAGGAGTAGAACAAGCGAGCCCGGCAGAAAGATCACAGATGCGGGAGCATGCGAGACACTGCCAGCGACGACATCGGAAGCGAAGAGGCCATCCTTGGTCGACCAGCGGGACGTGACTTGAATTTTACAGTACTCAAGCCAGATCAAGGTCGAGGTTGCATGAGAAGGCACACTCAAATGTAAAGGCGGACCGGCGAATCAATCCATGTGGATACTGCAAAAGAGGATCATGGAAACACGCTGAGTTTCGGAACCTGTTGGCAAGCCAAGAGTCGGAACCTCAACTCGCAGTCTCTCTCTAGTGTAACTATTGTGAGCGCTAAAGTGCTGGCGAGATCGTTGATGATATGGTGAAAGCAACGAGCTGAGACCGAGCTGGCAATACACCAGAGCCATCGCCGTCGTTTCTACAGAGAGAAACGCACGCACAGAAGCGAGGGAGGCGGGTCAAACTCCCAGGGGAACGCCAAGGGACAGACGAACCAACAGGTGGAAAAATCATGCATACGCAGCCACGAGATGGCGGACAGCCGGCTGCTCTCTTCTCGAAACTCAAATCCGTCCTGCGTGAATATCACCAAAGCCGACTGACTGTTCCACGAGAGAAAGAAGAAACGTAGAGTCTCGGCGTGGGGACGGGTCGAGCGGAGAATGGTTGGAACTACAACCCGTCGCTAAGCGAGGCTTGCGGTTGACATTTTCAACCAACGACGACGACCTCGAGGCGAAAAAAGAAAAACAAAAACAACAAAAAAAAAAAAAAAAAAAAAAAAAAAAAAAAAAAAAAAAAAATTTTTTTTTTTTTTTTTTTCCCCCTCTTCT
>JALCCG010000271.1:0-28118 GCA_023212695.1 Sporisorium sorghi | reverse complement strand
TCTTCAAATTGTATTCATTCACACCTCAGCTAGCTGCACTTGGCCATTGTAGTTAATTGTCATGCAGGTTGAAGCAGACCATCTTCCAGTTTGTAGTTGACCATCTTGGATTTGTATCTGACCATCTTCCTTTTTGAAGTAACCTGCCTTGCCACTGACTACAAATTTCACTCAATTTTGTAGCAGACTGTCTTGCCAGCAAATACAGAAGTGTCTCAGATTTGAATTGGAATTTTCAAGTGGCCCACCTTCCAGCAGAGCCAGATGTGTCTCAAAAGTCAAACCCAGCCCTCGACAGGCTTGGAAGTCAAGACTGGCTTGTCTATGAAGTGAGCCGACTTTGTACGCAGGGCGGCTCTATCTTCGAGACTAGCTTTCTTACAGTGTGCAGGCATCTCCTATGACACATAGCTCATGTGATCGTCAGTCTCTCGACAGCTAGAACCGCCACTATCATACAGCACCTCAACCGTAGTGGCACCCCAATCACAAGTCTGGAACTGCCACCAGCCTCTCTATTGACATTGACAACGGCAGCCTTTGCTGTCAGCAACCAGCTCTCACTACAAGTCTCAAGGTCACCTGGGCTTTGTACAGGAGTACACAAGTTATACAACACTGTCAGAGCGTGCTGTGCTACCTCTGAACAAGGTGACCACAAGGGTCAGTTGGCTTTGAAGACAAAGGCATGCTACTTTCGAGTCCGCTGAGCTCGGTTAGCCGGTTTTACCTATGAGCCCAGAAGCCAGGCACGTGATCCTTGACACATCAGGAAAGCATTGAAGAAGGCATCTCACTGCAAACCCAAGCCTGGAGACCAGATGGTGCTTTCAAAGGACAGGATGATTACCATGGCACAGGCCAGAGAAAGGATCAAAGAGCTGCAGTCAAAGGCAGACTGCTTGCAGGCTGCAGCAGACAGGCAAGAGAGAGAACAAGCAGCTGCAGGTATCATGTCACTTGGCAACAATCTGCTTGTTGAAGACCCAACACAGCAGGATCAGCAATTGTTGCAGCCAATGGTGGGGCCTGACTGTCCTTGTGATGACCAGCTGTTCTGCAATGACATGGATCAGTTGCAGGTTGCCAGGCCATCATCAAGGCCCGAGCCTGGCTTCCTTGACCCTGCCCTCAGCCTTGACACTCAGCAGCCTTTCAACTTAGTGACCAGCAACCTTACAATTCATGTAGACATATGTCAGTTCTGTGCAGACTGCCTCGACCCAGTCATCGACTTGGCCGCTCAGCGCGAGTCATCTCGCAGATCAAAATTCGCGAAATCCCGCGGAAGAGCACACAGAAGCACAAGTCGTGCTCTGCTCAGTTGCTCTCGTTGGACGCTTCGATGCATGTTCTTGCGCTCTTGGACAGTCGAAGCAGCACAAAGGCTGAGTTTGCTGAAGTGGCGCTGCACATGCACTCGGCTTCGGTCGCCTTTGCTTGGGTTCACGAACGACTCGATTGCACAGGGTACAAAAAAGCTTGCTCTTGCTGTCCTCGAACCACCTTCTACCCTTCTCGTTCATCACCTACCGTCGTCTCCGCTTCGGATTTCATCACCATGTCCAGCAACATCTTTGGCACACTCCAACACGTGACTCATCGCAAGTTGGTCAATCTACGGGCACAGAGGGATCGCCTGACCCGTCTACGCGATGAAGCGGCGAGGGGACCGGACACAACGCCCTCAAACACTTTGGAGGCGCTGTTGGCCATCTTTGACAACTTAGACGAGGCAGAGACTCGCTTCCAGTCACCGTTCCATGTCAACCTGTCGCCTAAGCTGCTCTCGGAACTCAATCAGCAAGCTGAATACGACGGTACCATCACCCCATCCATGATCCATGGCTGGTGCACGTTGTTGAACCGTGTATTGGACCAACGCACGCGGCAGATCGACCATGCCATGCTCTATGGGCATTTGGTGACTGAATGGGTCGACGACCACAAAGGGAAGCAGGATGACGCCGAGAAGGCGGACACGACGTCGCGTGAAGCGTTGCACCAGCAGCGCCAAGAGTGGGAACAGTTGGCTTTTCGCCAGGACCCAGTCGAGGAGGAGAAGCTCGCCGCTTTCCTCGTCAGCACTTTCGCTCCGGCGATGGAACCACTCAAGGTGGGCTCTTCTTCGGCCTTGGAACACTTCAGGGAGAAGATCGAGTTCCACAGCCAGCATTTTGCACGCTTTGACGAGGACGCTGTCCGAAAGACCATCGACGAAGTGCTCCGCAACGACCTGTACGCCGGCGACAAACGGGCCAACTTACGCGACCTGATAGCTCACAAGAGTGTCTTGCGCGAGATCGCTGACATCCTCAACCAGGACCTCGAAAATCTCGAGTCGTGGCAATGGGCCGACGGCGGTGTACAGCTATTCATGCGCCGGCACATCAACGGCAAGTACCGCGTCTACATGGACGAGGAAGTCTACCAGGCCATCTTCCTGGCCCACATTGGAAGTGCGTGGTCCGACAGCTTCCACGCTGCGTTCGGGCAATTCTTCGAAGAGACATGGAAGCACGGTGCCGGTCGCAAGCCCACCAAGGAAGAGCAACGTTTGCGCAACGAGAAGTTCTACCACATCCACGAGAGCATCGAGGCGGAGCGCATGGCCAGCCTCAGCCACCTGCGAAGGAAACAGTACAAAGACAAATTTTGGCTGTCGGCGATTTCGCCCATCTCGCGCAAGTCGTTGGGCAGAGGCTACGAGAACGACGGCGACGGCAGCGAGGACAACGACGGTGATGACAGCTATCCATCGACCTTTGTCGACATCAAGCAGCAGCTCTTACGCATGATCACCGCCGAGCAGCTGATCCAATGTGACCTCTACGGCCAGTTCACCGTGCTTCAATCCGACTTTCGTTGGTTCGGCCCTTCCTTGTCGCACACCACCATCTTGACCGTGCTCAAGTTCTTCGGCCTACCAAGCAAATGGTTGGACTTCTTTGCCAAATTCCTCTCGCCCTTGATCTCCTTCGCTTCCGATTGTGCCCAAGCCGAGCGAAACAGAAGATGCGGTACGCCGATCGCGCACCAGCTGAGCGCGCTGTTTGGCGAGGTAGTCTTGGTTGCCTTGGACTTTGCGGTCAACCAGGCGACCGACGGAGGCTATCTGTACCGGATCCATGATGATCTGTGGTTCTGGGGCCAGCAGGACCAGTGCGCCGTGGCATGGAAAACCTTGCAGAAGTTCAGCGCAGAAGCAGGGCTCGAGCTCAACATGGAAAAGACGGCCGCTTGCACGCTGCAGAGTGCGCCGTCTCCCCTTTTGAAGGAGGAGAATGGGGAAGGCGTTCCTGCACTTGGTCAAACGGACGAAGGTCAGGCGTTGCAGCCCATTCTGCCTTGGCGTCCGATTCGATGGGGCTTCCTCGTTCTTTCGGCAGACAAGGGTCACTGGGACATCGACCAGGCCCAGCTCACGGAACACATCGACGAGATGCGCGTCCAGCTCGATGCTACGGACAGCGTCATGTCCTGGGTGCGCGTGTGGAACAGCTACATGAGTAGCTTTTTCGTCAACAATTTTGGCAAGCCAGCACAGTGCCTTGGCCTAGAGCATATCCGAATCTGCATGCGTGCCTTCAAGACGGTTCAGCAAAGCCTCTTGCAGGTCAACGGCGGCCGTCATGCCAACTTGACGGACACCGTCGCCGCCATGATCCAAGGGCGCTTCGGTAAGGAGGAGCAGAGTGTGCAAGCCGGTCTCATCTATTTCCCCACGGAACTGGGTGGCTTGGCCGTGCAGAATCCTCTGCTGGAGCTCAACTCCAAGCTGCTCGTTAAGAAGCAGGACAGCCCGCATGAAATCGTGCAGAAGGCATGGCACGGAGCGCGCGAGCGATTCGATCAATTGGTCGAGCGATGGGACAAGGCTGTGTTACGGCACAGATCGCGAGGTGGCAGATCCGACGCACACAGCGAGGATACCTTCATGACGTTCCAAGACTTTATGGCCAATGCCGAAGAGACAGAAGCTGCGCTCTCCAAGGCCTACACCACACTATTGGAGGACCTCAAGGGCAACGAGGAGGATATCTCGGCGCAGCTCATCTTTGGTGGACATAGGGTTGACGGCGCGCAAGCTTACCAGCAAGCGGCCACCAAGTCCTGCACGCCTTTTTACTGGAAGCGCATCTTGCAGCTCTATGGCGCCGAGACCATCGACTACTATGGCTCGCTGGTCATGTCGCAGGCCGGCGCCTTGCCCATGGGCGTCATCAGCTACCTCTCCTCCGAAAAGATTCGATGGCACAATTGAGATGCCTACGACGAGAAGAAGGCCCTTTGTTGTCGGTCAGACTTGTTCCATTCTCCTCAGCCGGCCGTCGACGTTCCCATCAATCAATGGCAGCCTTCCGGTCGCATATGTAGTAGGTGCGCGATCTTTTTCACTGTCACGACGCAGTGCATGTGCACGGGCGTGATTGTGCTATGATTGTTCACTTCGTTCCTGCGACGCCCCTTTGCGGCTTTCTCGAACTCAGAGCTCTGTGCTTGTCAAAGTTGACTCACTCGCTGTCCCCTGCGTCCTCATTGTCCTTTTCGTCCTTGTTGCCCTCGTTGTTGCACAGTCCTATCTGCCTGTGCAAAATGCAAGCTTACTGCGTGGGTTTATGGTTCAACCAGAAGGAGACGGTGATGCACGAAAGGCCTCGACCAACTGAGCATCGAATTTGACTCCATCATGGATCTTGACGCTACGTCGCCAGCGCGTCTTGCCGCTCTGTTCGAGATCCAGATTGGCAGGCCATCTCCGAGTCACCCGTCTGACACCCTACGGTTGCGCTAGTTTGGCTGTCTCTAGGACACGGCCGATTGAGACGGGGCGAATCGAAAGTTACGAGTTGCTTTTGTTCGAGTCAGCTCGAGGCAGCTCGAGTCAATCCAGTCATCTCGAGTCATTTCGAGTCATCTGTCTGAAGCCATGCATTAGCGCGAACAGCATCGCTTGCAGGCTCCTGGTGTGATGACGGTTCTCAATGCTCGATCCTCCCAAAGCAGTCCTCAGAGAAAGCTGCCAAAGAACCTTGGGCCCCCACCAGTAGGAAACAGGGAGGCACTCTGCAACGAATGCCAACAACGGACGCCAAAGTCCTTTAAATACAGTGCTCCCTACGACCAGACTCGTTCATGATACTCCAGCATCCTCCATCCTTATCCTCTTCACTGACCAAATTCAAAACCTCCAAGTCGATTCGAGACAATGGGCGACGACAACGTGGAAGCACCTGCTGCCGCCGGTGTTAACTCTGCCTTCCGTGCTTTTCATCAACTTGGATCAGGGCTACTGATCAATGCCGAGGTAGCTCTTCAGACTGCGCTCAAGGACATCCATCGACCAGACCGTGTTACCTGGATCGACGCGCATTATTGTGATCTCCTCGGTTTTGCTGAAGCAGGGCACGCCAAAGCTCGCCTAAGCGATAGCGACGATGCTTTTATCACCATCCGCTCGTACAAGGTCGCTGCACGCTATCTGGATGAGCCCCAAGGCTCTGTGCGCGACACGATCTGGTTCGCTCAGTGGGACTACGAATGGAGCGGTCAGTGTGTGCTGTGCTACAAGTTCAGATGGATCGCAGATCACTGGACCCACGAGTACTATGCAGTCGTCACCGATCAGAGTAACGTCAAAGACGGTCGCTGCACATACACGGAAAAGCTGATCAAGGCCTGCGGTACGTGGTCCGAGGCACTCCACGACGAGATCTACGTCTACGACGACGGGGAGTGGGAGAAGAACAAGGCGCTCTTCAACGCAGTGTGCAAAGCATCTTGGGACGACGTCATCATCAGTCCGACTATGAAGGCCGACATCGTCAAAGATGTCGAGTCTTTCTTCGACTCGCGATCTACTTACTCCAAGTACAGCATTCCGTGGAAGCGAGGCATCATCCTTCATGGCCCACCCGGATGCGGCAAGACGATCTCTATCAAAGCCTTGATGAACAGCGTCCGGCGCAGAAACGTCGCAAACCTCTATGTCAAGAGCTTCCGAGCTGGCTGTCACACGGATGAACGGAGCATTCGTGAGATCTTCACCAAAGCTCGCGCCGTTTCTCCAGCATTGCTCATCTTCGAAGATCTTGACAGTCTGGTGCAGGACGATGTTCGATCTTTCTTCCTCAACGAAGTGGACGGCCTCGAAGACAACGATGGCCTGCTCATCATCGGGTCTACGAATCATATCGATCGACTTGATACCAGCATCACGCAGCGTCCATCGCGCTTCGATCGCAAGTTCCACTTCAAGCCGCCTTCGAGGCAGGAACGGCTGCTCTACTGTCAGTTCTGGCAGCAGAAGGTGCAGACCACCCCGGCCATCGTGTTCACCGACGAGATTTGTGAAGCTGTGGCAGATTCCACCGAGGGCTTCACGTTTGCGTACTTGAAGGAAGTCTTCTTGCAGACGCTGACGATGCATCTGCATGCGCACGCCGCTGTAGCAGGACAAGAGACTTCTGAGACCGAGCGCCTGGGATCCGCTCAACTCGAGACGTCCGCAAGCCTGGAATCAAACGCGTTCTACAAGATACTCCAGCAGAACATCAAGGTCATGACCGAAGACCTGGGAGGTCAGAAAGACGTGTAGATCAACGAGATACGCCCGACATCTCACGTGTCCTGCGTCTTGCCGAGTCGTTCCAGTGGGGCAAAGGGAGGGAGGTGTTTGGAATCGTCGTCTGGGCATGGATGCGCTCCATGTCATCGTGGCGCTGCGTAGGTGGTGGGATGGAGAGCCGCGAGGAAGGTTTCGGGTGGCGGCGAGCGAGCGTCCAGTTGGTTGCATTGGGAGCAGATGTCGGTCGAGTAGACAATACGCATCGTTGGGAATGGAACCGCACACAATGCACAAACTTGCCGCTTCGAATCGACGTTGCCACCTCGAGCGTGGATTCGACTGCCCTTGCACACGTTCACAAATCATTAGAGTCGCACTGAAGATGAGACACCAAGACCGAAATTACACTGTTGCCCTCAAGCATACGAGTAGGGGCCGCCCTTCTCGAGGCCTCGCTTGAACGCGGGACGTGCGTGGATCTTGTCGACGTAGGTCTTGATGGGTGCGGGCACGTTCGAGAGGCGTCCGGACAAGGCGGCTTCGAGCGGGAAGGCCATCTGGAAGTCGGCAGCGGTGGGGTTGCCGTCCTTGTCGCCGCCGGCGATCCAGTCGTTGCCGGAATCGCACTTCTTGGTGAGCTCGTCGGCGACAAAGTCGGACTTGCGCTTGAGATCCGGATCGAGGAAGGCCGAGTTGACGTTGCTGACAATGGCGTTGCCGATGGGTCGCACAAAGAAGGGCATCTTGCCGGGGATCATGCTGAACACGAGCTTCATGACGAGCGTCGGCATGAGCGAGCCCTCGGCAAAGTGGTTCCAGAAGACGTCGTCGTCGACGCGCTCCGGGTTGCTGGGCACGAACCTGCCCTCTCCGTAATGGCGGATGAGGTAGTCGACGATGGCTCCAGATTCGGCGACGACCTTGTTCTTGCCGTTGTTGGTGTCGGTGATGAGCGGCGACTTGCCGGTAGGGTGGACTGCGAGAAGCTCGGGCGGCGCCGTGCCCTGTGCAGTTCGAGTGTAGTGCTTGATCTCGTACTCGATGCCCATCTCCTCGAGCAGCCAGAGGATGCGCTGACTGCGCGAGTTGTTGAGGTGGTGCACGATGATGGTCATGTTGCGAGAAGCGATATGGGATGTTGGCGATGTTGACGATGGTGACGATGGTGATGGTGGTAGCGAGAGAGAATGAGTCGTGTGCGACGCTGCGACCTCGCTATTCGGCTTGACCTGATTGACGGATCGTGCATGGCGCTAATCAGATTTTTGTGCATCTGCGGCGTTTGGTGGACGAGAGGAACCGGAGTAATTCAAGCCATGTCGCACGTCACGAGGATGATAGGTAGTTACAGCAGCTCAGTTCCGGACACTCCAAGCCAAGCCAACCGGAATCGACGACGCCAGGCCTTCGGCTACGGTCTTTGCTGCATCTCACGCTTCGGGTTCGGGCCACACGGAATCACAACTAGGCGTCGACATCGACAGCGCGCGAATCGATATAGACAGTGGGAATGCATTGAGAAAAGAAAAAGAGTATCTACAAAGAAGACGAGCAGGCTGGAGCAACTGGAGGTCGAGGTGCGAACAACGACCATGCCATGCCCAGGCTGCGCGAGAAAGGACGGAAAAAGTGGCCACTACAGGTACACACGATGCTGAAAAGTTTGAGATGAAAGCCCGCATCGACCCAGAGGATCGGAACGGGGGAGTGGGAGTCAAGCAGACAATTTGACGTGACAAAGCGAAGAAGAAAAGGTAGGGGTATCGGGCGGACCAGAGTCGAAGACAGGTCACGATGCTTTTTGAGTGGGCGTCGGAAACATCGACTCGAGTCGAGTGTGTGTAGGACGGACCTATCCTTGCAGACCAGAGAGAAGGCCACAAAGAAAAGAAAAAAGAGAAACTTTGTGCGAGCGCACCGACGGGAGGCGAGGCGATGCGATGCGAAAGGAATGTCTGCGAACAGGGCCGTGCTACGTTGCGAGGAGAAAACGAATGCTTGCATGGTATCTTGATGTTTGACGAATGTATGCGTGACTCTCCAAGTGATGCAAAGGTGGATGCAGATTAACGGAAACCAGATGAGAACCACTCGTGAAGAGTCGAGTCGGATCGCAGTCGGCAGCACAGAAAGGAGTGCCGTGTGTGACCACGATGGAAAAGATCAAGCCGAACAGCGCCTCGATGCGCTGCTAGCTTACAGAGACCATGCAAATGCTTGTGTGGGAAAAAGAGAGCTCCTCCCGAGCTGCAGCAGCGCAGCGAAACGAATCGCTGGCTGCTCGGTACGGGAGAAAGAAGTGAAAGAGATGCGACGAGAGAAATTGTCCGCTATGCTTTTGTTTGTGTGCGAGGATGGAGAGACAATGATCGTGCGTTAAAGAGGGGCCGGGGCGCGAATGGAACCAACGGTCGAACGGGAAAGACGAGAAAATCAAAGACAGAGCGTGACGGCGAGACCGCCCCATCAGTGATGAGGTGCAGAAACCCTTAGGTCGTCAGTCTGCTTCAAGACGGCGCGATGCGATCGATTACCACCACGACGAGTTGCCGCCGTTGGAGGCAGGGGGAGGGCCACCGTAGGCAGCAGCACCGCCAAAGCCGCCGCCGTAGCCGCCACCCATACCGCCACCGTAGCCGCCGCTGCCGCCGAAGCCGCGACCGCCACCAGACGAGGGTCCGTTCATGGTGCGAGCGTCACGGCTGCCGAACGACGAGGCACCGCCACGGCCACGGCCGCGACCGCGACCGCCACGTCCGCCACCGCCAGCACCAAACATGCTCTCGCGGGCGACGGCCTCGAGCCACTGGGGCACCTCCTGGTTGGCCTCCTTGAGCAGCTCGATGAGGTCGCGCACGATGTTCTTGTTGCCGCGGTTGAAGAAGGCGGTGGCGTGACCGACGTTACCGGCACGACCGGTACGGCCAATGCGGTGCACGTAGTCGTCGACGTCCGAGGGGAGGTCGTAGTTGACGACGTGGGTAACGTTGGGGATATCGAGACCACGTGCGGCGACGGCGGTGGCCACCATGATGGGCGTCTTGCCCGATCGAAAGAGCTCGAGGGCACGCTCACGCTCGCGCTGGGTGCGGTCACCGTGGATCGAGGTGGCGGCGATGTTGGAGCGGAGGAGGAAGTCGCTGAGCATGTCGGCCATGCGCTTGGTCTCGACAAAGATGAGCGTGAGACCGCCGCTGGGCATCGAGGCGAGCACGTCGAGCAGCACGGAGCGCTTGTCGTCGTCCTCGACGTATTCGATCTTCTGGGTGATGTTCTCCGAGGTGGAGCCGACACGGCCGACCGAGAGGAAGACGTACTCCTTGAGGAAGTCCTTGGCGAGCAGCTGGATGTCGCGAGGGAAGGTGGCCGAGAACATGAGCGTCTGGCGATCCATGACGCCGGGCATGTCCTCGCCCTCGACGATGCGACGGATCTGGGGCTCGAAACCCATGTCGAGCATGCGGTCAGCCTCGTCGAGCACGAGGAAGCGAACGTTGCTGAGGCTGATACGGCCACGCTCCATCAGGTCGACGAGACGACCGGGGGTGGCGGCGAGGAGGTCACAGCCGCGCTCGATCTGGCGGAGCTGCGAGACAATGTCGGCACCACCGTAGACGACGGCGGGCCTGACCCAAGAACGGTAGGTGAACTTGCGAGCCTCGTCGTAGATCTGCGAGACAAGCTCACGCGTAGGAGCCAGGATGAGCGTGCTGGGGAACGCCTTTCTGCTGCGGCCGTAGCCGCCCTGGGACATCTCGACCGAGGGAGGAGGAGGGCCGTGGGTGAAGAGAGCCGACAGAATGGGGAAAAGGAAACCACCGGTCTTACCGGAACCGGTCTGGGCACAGCCCATCAAGTCACGGCCGAGCTCGACGATGGGGATCGAGTACTTCTGAACGGGCGTGGGGTTGGTGTAGCGGGCGAGCTTGATGTTCTCAAGCAGGTGAGCGTCGACAGGGGGCGAGGTGAACTCGGTGACGGGCTCGGGAACGTCACGACCGCTAGCCTCGACGGGGATGTCGCCGTACTTGTCGAAGTTGATACCGGTGCTCTGGTGGAGACCGTCGCCCTCCTCGCCGAAGAGCTCCTTCTGGAGACGAGGGTTGTGAGGGCCGGGGACGTGCTGGCCATCCTTCCACAGACCGAAACCGTCGTTGCGAGGGCCGGCGCCGTACCCACCGCCAGAGCGAGCACCGCCGTAGCCGCCATCCGAGGAAGGGGTGTCCCAACCACCGGGGCCACCACGAGGGCCGCCACGGTTGAAGCTGTTGAAGGCGGCAGGGGCGGGAGGAGCGCCGTTGGAGTGGGCGTTGCCGTTGCTGCTGTTGTTGAAGGCGGCAGGAGCACGAGGGCTGAAGGAAGCGGCAGACGAGTTGAGCGAGGCGGAGGGCTGCTGCTGGCCACGAAGGTGAGGTGGCACGTAGGCCTTGCGAGGAGCACCGCCAGCGGCGCCGTTCTGAACCGACATGTTGGCGAACCTCGACTCGATGTCGGCGGTGCCAGCACCGTTTTGCTGGTGTGTGTTGTTTTCGTAAGTCATGATTGCCGGGGAGGGGGGGGGAGAAAGGGGGGTGGGGGGGAGGAAAGGGATGGTGGTGAAAAGGTGGGAATGGCAAACGAGCTCATCCGAGTATACAGTATCGAAAATCGATCAAAGGCTCAGTCGCGAACAGAAATCCATCGCAGCCAGTGACTGACTGACTGACTGACTGACTGACTGACTGAGCCAACATTTCGCGGTCCTCTCTCTGCCAGCTCCTGTCGTGTGTGTGTGTGTGTGTGGTTGTGTGTGTAGCGCAGTGTCGGAGGGCAGCGAGTGAGTGAGGTGGCCACAGTTCAAGTTGAGTGGCGCAGCGCAAATTTTTTCCTTTTCTTTTCAATTTCTCCACCGTTTCGCTTCATTTGCAGGCACGAGAGCTGTCAAGCCAGCTTTTTGTCCGCGACACGGTCCGCAGCTCTGGTGCCTTGACCTCCTCACAGACAACACAAAGAAATTCGAACTTTTCAACTTTCGTTCAAGTCGGAAATTTACGCCTGCTGCGATCGTGAATACAAATTGTGAAGCACAGGAGTCATCGCGGATACAAAAAAAAAAAAAAAAAAATTCTCCATCGATTACAAGTTGAAACTCGCCCCAAATCACGAAGCTGTCGGTCGGTCGGTCGGTCGGTCGGTCGGTCTCTCGATGCCCACTTTGCGCGACGCGTGCAGAAATCACTGCGACGAAAAAGAGGAAAGCGCTTAGATCGGGATGAATTTGATGAACGTCAGATGCGATACTGTACAAGCGGAGGCCAGACTATAGACAGAGGGAAAGAGAAGAGCCTTGAGGCCGCCAGGAAGAAGCAATGAACAAGTGCAAAGAAACCGGTGACGATGGGGACACAAAGCAAAAGCAGCGAGACGACAAAGATGCAGAGGAACAGAACAACAGAAAGAAAAGACTATACGGAAAGGCTGAATCAACCAAGGGGGGGGCGGGCGGGGGATGTCAAAAGGTCCAAGGAAGTGAGGTGAAGCTAGGCTTGAAGAAGCCATATAGAGCAAAGAGTCGCGCCATCAGCACACCATATCATACTCGCTGCCGCTCTCGTAAAACTCCGAGGCAGGGCTGTCGTAGCCGTTGCTTCCCGGATAGCTGCTGACGCACGGCGTCGACGACGCTGATGCACTGGGGAAATACGTGCTCGAGTAGATCGAAGACGTCGCCGAACTCGATGCGCTCGACCACGGCGAAGCCAGGGGAGGCGCTGCACCGAACCCGGGTCTGCCAGGCTCAGGCAGCCCAAGCGCATGTGGGGTGTGCTTGTGCAGGCTCGATCGTGGCGACGACGGCGGCGGCGGCGGCGGCGGCGGCGATGGACTCGTCTGCGTCAGCACGGGCACGTCGGCGGGGTGAGGCGCCGGCAGCCCGGACGTGGGCATGGATTGGCAGCTCATGCGGCGCGGCGTGGGGCCGTCTTGCATACCCAAGCGGTTGCGAGACTGGGCCGATGCGGAGCGATTCGGCGATGCAGACGAAGAGCGCATCGCCAAAGTTCCTGGCAGCGGAGGCGGAGGCGCCTGTCCAAACTTGTTTCGTATCGAAAGAGCCTCGGACGAGAGCGGCTCGGTCTGCGTCGACGAGAGGCCAGGTCGATTGCGCATGTGGTGCGGCATGTTGCGCTGACGCTCCTGCAGACGCTCGCGTTCCTTCTGATGGCGCAAGCGCGCTGCGGGACTCGTCATCGAGCCCGGTCCCGGCGTCGAATCCGACTCTGCACCGCAGGCGGGCGTGCGATCGTGCGAGGCGGACATGGCAGCGATTCCAGCGTTGTAGGCGTTGCAGCTTTCGCGCTTGGTGGTGCCCTCGGTGCCTTCGACCTTTCTGGGCTTGCACGCTGCCACGGCGGCCCATCTGGCTTCCAAGAGGCCCATCTCCATCTTCATAGTCCTCAGCTCCTCGACGTCGGCGGGGCTGAGTCGATTGTTGACGGGGCAGCTCTTGCGATCGTACTCGACGGGGCTGTGGGTGCGCAACTCCTGCGGCGGCCTGGTGCTGAAGCGGACCGATCGACCACGTGTCGATTCGCGCTCGCAAGACGACTCTCGCGTCGAGGCGCCCGACTGGTGCGAAGACTGTCGTCGGAAGCACGGACGCAGCTTGGTGGGCTTGACCGGCGACGAGTTGCGTCGACTCGACGATCGCGAGAGACGAGCAGAGGAGGGTTCGGGCGAAGGTTGAGGTTCAGCGAGGGGCACAGATGGCGCCGCATCGTCCATTTGCGACCGTGTCGCCGGCTCTGGCTCTGGCTCTGGCTCTAGCCCTTTGGCGTCCAAAGTCGAAAGGCTGGGTTGATGGACCTGGGCAACCTCGTGCTCGTCTCTGATAGTCTCGACGCTTTCCTCGAGGCCGGTCGCAGCGAGGCTGGGAGTGTTGTCGGCGCTGACGCACGAACACAAGGGCGATGGGATGGTGGGCACCGTGTCGGAAGGGCTGACGCTTCGTGGAGGAGCAAGGGGAGGACCTGAAACCTCGCAGGACCAGTCGGACGCTCCGGAGGCAAACGATGGCTTGGGCATGACGGTGGTGTTGATGGCCTCGCCTCCTTCTTCGACGATCTCAGAGATGCGACCCTTCTTGACGCGACGTGGACGGCGGGCGGCGATCTTGTTGGCATAGTTGTTGAGCAGCCACTCGCTGCGCTTTCGACGTGCGTAATCGGATGCAGCTGTGCCCTGGGATGCAGGTCGGTGGGAACCGTGGCGAGACGAGTGCGAGCAAGAGAGGCCGAGAGCCATGGCGCCGGGAGGCAGATGGTCGTGGTCGCCGCCGTGTGAACTTGCGCGTTCCGAGTCGGAATCGAGGTCAATGCCAATGTCGAGCGAGCAAAGGCTGCTAGACTCTTGGTCGCATTCACTGACGGTCTCGAGTTCGGGTTCGAGGTCGAGATCCTCAATGTCGGCGAGATCGCCGCGTCGGAAGCTGGACACGCTGGATACGCTGCCTGGACTGTCGGTGAGGCCCTCGCTCATGCTGGGGCTTGCTGGCACGCCGAGGTAGCTGTCGTAATTGAGATGCGAATCGACGGAGCTGGAGTTGGACATGGCAAAGTGGCGGCCGTAGCGGCTGGCGGTAGGGCTGGTGGAGTAGGAAGAGGGGCCGACTGGAAGGTGCGTTGGAAGCGTGGAATGAGTGAGACGATCCGCCAGCTTGGATCCAGAGGCAGGCGGAGGGAACGAGGAGCCGGGTGTGGAGTGGGCGGCATCGCGGATGCTGGGAGCAGCGGAAGGCGAGTTGGACGAGGATATGGCGAGGCTGCGTAGACCTGCAGACACAGCTTGGAGACTACCATCGGGAGGCTCTATCGCACCACTCGAGGCAGTGTCGTCGGAGCCAGAGGTGGACGCCCCGATCGGCGACTCGGAGTGGGAGGAGGCAAGCACAGGTGACATGGTGATTTGAAAAAGAGAGCGTAGACGGATGAGCCGAGGTTGTTGGAAAAGATGGGAAACACGTCTAATGCGATGGTATGAGGCACGTCGACATTGTATCAGCTCGAGATGCTGATGTGAGTGATGGGAGTGTTGATGAGAGGAATGGTCGACGGAAGCTGGTGATCGAGGCCAAGCTTGAAGAAAGCAGAGGTAGACAAGGAAAAGACTAGCTCCGAAAAGCCAAGGCTACGAGGAAAAATGCATAGCAGCGAGGGAGAGTGGTGATGGTGAGGATGACGATGGTGGTGGACGTTAGCAATGACGAGCGTGAGGAGGTGGTACAGAAGAGCGAGAGAGCAAGAGCAGATCCGGAGAGTTTTGCTAGTCGAAGCGAAGTCGGTGCCAAATGTTCCTGACGAGGGATAAAGCTCAAGCTGGTCTTGGTCTTGGCTTTTGCTTAGGCTGGGCAGGAGGAAGGGTGAGAAGAGAAGGAGATGGGTCTCGTGAGGTGTTGAGAGTAAAGTGTTGAGCGAGGAGAGTGATGCAACTTGCTGACACGGATAAAACGTCGCTTGAGTCGCTGCTGCTGCAGTTGCGTTTCTAGACAGCCGACGCCCGCCCCAAATGCATATACACTGTAGCGTAATTTCAGCCTGTCTCTCGCTTCCTTTTGGCTTCCTTTTGGCTTCCTTTTGGCTTCCTTTTGGCTTTCCTTTTGGCTTTCCTTTTGGCTTCCTTTCGCCATTGCCCTCTTGCCCTCTTGCCCTTTCGCCCTGTTGCCCAGTGGTCCCTCTGTCGGATAGCCCATGTTCAGCACTGTCAGCAATGAAAGCTGTCGCCGCTACTCGAAAGGAGCAAAGGGGGCTCATAACGACAATCAAAGGACGACCCAAGCAGGCGGGCCCACTGCCTGCCTGCCTGCCTCGCCTGCAACTTGCGGTGTGGAGAAATGCTGTGTGGCGGCGAATGCTTCTTCTCTCACACACACCGTCAGAGTCACGGGTTGTGTGTGTGCTGTGTGGCTTATTGTTTCTTTTGCAATTCCTTTCGAGTGTGGGCAGTTGAGCAGTCTGTCTGTCGATTCGGTTTGTGAATTTCAGGCGATCCCGAAACTACATCGCGCGATCTGAGCTTGGATTTGCCAGCGCCTGCTGCGACACACACTGCTCTAGTGCATCCACCACCACGTTCCGATAGACAGCATAGCGTCACTCGGCGCCTGCCTTGGTCGTTCTCGTTTCTCAGCTTTCCCGCTTGCGTGCGTGCGTGCGTGCGTGCTGCTGGTCGTTGTTGTTCCGCGTTGCGTTCCCAAAATGTCGGCTCATAGAGCGAACGAACAAGCAAGGCGAGCGAATGACTCGCGAATGACTCACTCGCTCGCCTTGCTTGACCGACGTTTGATGGGACATCACGGCCATTCTCTCGCTCGTTGCGACAAAGTAACTTGTCCCCACGACGATAGGACATAGGAGCGTCCTTGTTGAGGGAATGAGGCGAGGGGCTCAAACCCGAAACCGTCAAGCCCGTTATCGCCAAAATGTTGCAGGTGAGGGCAGACAGACAGTGAGCCCGGCCGATGAATGTCGACACGGCCAGCCCGTCATCCGCAAACAGAGAGCTTTGTTTTTGGTGTTGATGCATTCCTGCCTTCTTCGCTCTAGACTTGCCAATTTGACCATGATCAGCGCTTGGAAATCTGGTCGATCGTTCCCGTCGCCGTCCCGCAAACATCCAAGCCAGCCAGCTACTGTACAGAAGAACAGCGATAGATAGGCTGCTCTCCTCCCTTCTCTACAAAGCGAAGCTCGAAAACGTCCGTCTCACAATGGACTGACTGACTGACTGACTCGTATGCTGGGCTGAGGGCGGAGAACAGTGGGCTGCAGCGCTGTTTCGCTTTCCGCCCTCGCCAGCTTGCCCTGAACCCCTAGCCGGCTTGGAGCGCCTAGCGCGCCTCGGCTCGAGTCGAAAGTGACGGGAGAAGACCCTTTTGTGCTGCGACAAAAGTCACAAGACATTGTTCACCAAAGCAATCGAATGTGGATCTTCGGCAACGGCGTGTTCATCGTCATCGCCAACTACCATCAGAAGCGATCCATCACAACGCATCGCAACAGCTGCCAAAGGCACGGAAGTGCTGTGCCTGCCTTGTCTCGCTTCTCGCACCCTTCGATCCCGCTCGCAGACTCGTTGAATGTGTGCCGGATCGCATCTTCGTGAAGACGTGTGATTACAGAAAGGCGTTTGCAACAGACATTGTGCTGACATGGCGCAATGACGAGCGAAGGCTGTGTGCATCAGGTAACACCCCTGCATGCTGTCTTGCCTGGCCTCGTGGGGAGGCGCGGAAGCGAATCGGTGATGAGAAAATCGGGGGATTCAGTTGAGCAGATCGAATCGAAATTTGTTAGGCCGCGGCGTGTCTGGTCTTTTCATCTTGAATTTTTCGAGCGAATCTCGTCACGTGTCCAATCCGAGTCCTCGGCCGAGGTTGAATTCGAAAGGTGAGAAATTGCCTCCAGCGGTCACCGTCGACTGTGCCCGAGAGCAGTGTCGCAACCGTCCGAGTCTGTCGAGAGGCACAACGAAACAAGGCAAGCAGCGGGGCCCAGGCAGCGGAGCAGCAGACCTCGGATTTGGCTTCTGAGGGACAACGCAGGCTCGCTCGCTCCGAGACTGCAAGTGCGAGAGCCTCGAGTTGGCGCAAGGTGCCAACCTCGAATCGCAATTGGCTTTACCCTCTTCGTCACGATCATCCATCAAAGATCATCACCCTCTCGAAATCATACAAGATGGCGGAATCCAGCAAGGCTATCAACCCCATGAAGGTTAGTATAACGACATAGCCACATCCGCTCAGGCTACAATCGACTCGTCGCATCGCATCGCATCGCCTCGTCTCCAAGCATCGGTCGCCATCTCTTGGTGTCGTGCTGCAATAGCTATTCGACCATACCACCATCAACGACTCAGCCTTCTCCCCTCGACATACTAGTGACGCCGTTCGAGCAAGAGCAGGTCGCATCGACATCGACCGCCAAAAGCACAGCCAACAGCATGCCGTCTAAGCACTCCGCCGAAACTGCCAAATATACCTTTGCAAAAAGTTTCGTCACCAGCACGACTGGACCAGCAGTGGCGCTGGGCATTCGACGCTGTGCAGGGCTTGTAGCAGTTGGAGCAGGATTCGTTGGTGATGGTAACATGGACATCGGAAGCAGACTTGGGATGACGAACGATGTCA
Organism: Sporisorium sorghi; assembly: GCA_023212695.1. Classification (NCBI taxonomy): domain Eukaryota; kingdom Fungi; phylum Basidiomycota; class Ustilaginomycetes; order Ustilaginales; family Ustilaginaceae; genus Sporisorium; species Sporisorium sorghi. Next base: position 10,389 of record JALCCG010000271.1, on the reverse strand, counting down.
CTGTTGTGATGGACATGGCATCTGATCGGCAGGTCAACCGGCGTCATGCTGGATGATGGAGCAGGACGTTTGGATCGAGATGGCTGGTTGGCTGGCTTGATTCAGTCGGGACAGTCGCAACGGACACATTTTGTCGGAACAAGCTGCTCGAGTCAGTCCACAGCAGCGATGTCCTTTGTCCGGACAGGTTGATACACTTTGACCACCCGTCGGCCTGTCTCGCAGCATCTTTGCCATCCGCCATATGCCAGCATTCCAGCATCAAACAACATCGACACGGCACATTCATCCAACCCAAAGACATTTGCATGCACGAGTCGCAACCGGCTTTGCGGACAGCGACGATCGATCTTCACAACGAGCGACACGCTTACTGACCCTCTTCCCCTCTCTTTGCACACTTTTCCAACACCCAACAGGAGCTCAAGGTCGACAAGCTCGTCGTCAACATCTCGGTCGGTGAGTCCGGTGACAGGCTGACTCGTGCCACCAAGGTGCTCGAGCAGCTCACCGGTCAGACGCCCGTCACCAGCAAGGCCCGTTACACGCTCCGTGGATTCGGTATCCGCCGTAACGAGAAGATCGCCTGCCACGTCACCATCCGCGGCCCCAAGGCCGAGGAGATCATCGAGCGTGGTCTCAAGGTCAAGGAGTACGAGCTCCGTCGCCGCAACTTCTCCGACACTGGCAACTTTGGTTTCGGTATCACTGAGCACATTGACTTGGGCATCAAGTACGACCCCTCGATCGGCATTTTCGGTATGGACTTCTTTGTCTGCATGACCCGTGCCGGTGCCCGTGTTGCCCGCCGCAAGCAGCGCGTCGCCCGTGTCGGCGCCCCCCACCGTGTCAAGAAGGAGGAGACCGCCGCCTGGTTCAAGCAGCGATTCGACGGTATCATCATGCGTTAAGTGCAAAAAGCCGCCGTCCCTTTTTCCGCTTTCCTTGGTCACCAGCCTGCGACCATCACTTTCCATCATCAGCCACACACACCCTCCGCGTTTGGCCTCATTGCGAGCGACGCGGAGCCCACCCACTGCATCACCAAAACAGTATTCTTGTACAAAACATGCACACTCCCATGTTATCCGCTCGATCGGCAATAGCATAAAAATGTGACGCCCTCGTTATGAGAGCTCAGCTTTCTCGTTGATCCACAGTTGCGTGTGTGTTGCGTCCTCGAACCTCCTCCCTGCTCGATAGTGTGCAAAGGATGTGTTTGACAAGTCGAAGCACTGCTTTGCATGGGGCCGTTCTGGATGTGCACTCTTGCAGCATAGTGAGCGGCTGTTTCCCGGGTCATGAGCCAGATTTGAATGTAAGAGGGCAGCCTACACGCCCGTTGACGATTCCTCGCTTCCTCGCCTCGATTGACATTCGGATCAGTGCCAATCCCATCACGACGCAGCAGCTTGAGAGGTTTCCGCCAACGGCACGGTCAACTCTCGCTCAAGCCTCGTGCTGCGTGACAAGTGATTGTCTACGCAATGCTTTGACTGCACTGCGAAACTAGGTGCGATGCCCGAGTGGTTAAGGGGTTAGTCTTGAATTTCCAAGTTATAATTCAACGGTGTACCACTGTGATAACTAATTCGCTCTGCGAGCGTCGGTTCGAACCCGACTCGCACCGCCCTAATTTTTTTTTTATTTTTTATTTTTTGTCTCATTTTCGGGCAGCTGTCAAAACTGTCAAACAAATGCATTTTCGGTGAAGACGAGCAAGACCAAGGAGAAAGAGAGAGAGAGAGAGAGAACAAAATGACATTTCACAACCGAACACACACACACAAGATACAGTGTACAATCTATCTCGAATGGAAAGGCATTGCTAAGGCTTCTTCTCGTCCACCTCGTCCATCGACTTCTTCTGCTCGTCGTATGACAAGTCGGCTGCGATCTGCGGCTCGTCGGTCAGAGCATCATTCGAAGCCTTGCTGCGCCTGTTAGCCGGGCGGTTCTGCGTCCAGCCAATAGCGTACCAAGGCTTCTCGAACAGCCGGTGGATGTCCTCCAGCTGCATACCCGCCGTCTCGGGCATAAAAAAGAAGACAAACAGGCAGCCCGTGAGCGCAATCATGGCGTAGAACAGGAACGTGCCAAAGTTGCCCCACGCGTGCAGCATCGGGTTGAGCGTGCGAGTCGCAGCGTACTGCATCGCAAAGTGCACCAGCGACACCACGGCAACACCGAGCGCACGCACCGTAATGTCAAACATCTCGGTCTGCGTCAGGTACTGCACCGAGTTGACGCCGATCGCCCAGGCAAGTCCGCTGAGATAGAAAAAGAAGATGGCGCCCGTGGCAGCTGCCTTGTCCGAGTGCGTCTCGTTGGCCTTGGTGACGCCTGCAGTGAGCTTGAGGAACAGGGCGAGGTAGAGAGAGCACACGCTCTGCAGCAGCAGACCCGTCGTCACCGCCGTCTTACGTCCGAGCAGGTCCACCAGGAAGAAGGCCGCCGCGAGCGAAGACAGCAGCTTCACAATACCAAAGATCACCGTGGTAAACAGCTTGGTTCGAGTTCCACCTGGAACGCCGAGCAGGCCAAAGATCTTGGGCGCGAAAATCGTGTAAACACCACCGCCGCTAAGCTGACCAAGCACTTGGATGCCGAGGCCCAGGAACAGGATGTACTGGTTGTTCTTGTTGGTCACGAGCTTCTTGAGAATCTGGAACACGTTGAGTCCCTCGAGCGCTTCCTTCTCGGCTTGGATTTGCTGCTCCATCACTTCGACCTCGTTGACAACAAAGGGGTGATCCTCGTCCAAGTTTCGCAGGTAGCTGAGCACCTTACGGCCTTCTTCGTATCGACCTTGCTTGATAAGCCAGCGGGGCGACTCCTTGGCAAAGAGGCAGCCGATAAACGTCAAGCCGGCAAAGATAAAGTTGATTCCAGCCGGGATGGTCCACTGCCTGGCATCGCTGTACGAGTAAGAGGTGCCCAAATTGGACAGGTAGCCCAAGAGGATCCCGATGTACACCGAGCCGGAGAAGATGCAAACGCAGAGTCCACGGATCGCCTTGGGGGCAATCTCGGCGAGGTAAACAGGAGCGACGACGGGAGTGAAACCAACGCCCAGTCCGGCAATGAAACGGCCAGCGAGCAGCTGTTGGTAATTGCCCGGTTGGTGGGTTCCATGAACACCAGCCGAAGTCATCCAGATAGCCGTGCCAAAGATCCAGAGCAGACAAGCGAGCATCGAGGTGCGCAGACGTCCGAGACGATCGCAGAGGAAGAAAGCGATCGCCGAGCCCGCCACGGAGCCCAGCTGAAGCTGCGAGGCGATGGTAGCTTCTTGAGGCGAGTTGTCGTCGAATCCAAACGTCTTGATGAAAGCGTGCTGCTTGAGGACACCGGAAATGATGCCCTCGTCAAGACCTCGCGAGATGCCGAGGGCGCCCACAGCCCAGGCGCTGAACCAGAGACGCCAGCCTCGCGCTTCGCGTGGAGTGTCACGGAGATGGGAGAGCAGCATCTTTGAAAGGGGAAAGTGGTGTAGAGGGCAAGTGTGTGCTGTGACCAAGGTGGGGAAAGAATCGTCGAGCCGCGTGCTCAAGAGTACTTATGCTTTCTTCGAATCGATGGGGCCCCCTCTTTGGGGGCAAGGGAATGAACGGAGCCCCGCACGATTGGCTGGGTCGGCACTCAGAGACGGTCAGTCGATGCGAGTCAGAGCAGCGCACACACTTGACTTCTCAACAACCGCCAAGGCACCAGAACTGAGCCACGCGCGCAGACGAAATCTGCGTTCCTGCAGGCGGAGCCCCGCGATTCAAGGTGGACAAAGGATGGCAGAAGCGAGCCATACCATTGGATGGAGTCTTGAGCTTTGGCAAAGGTGACCGATGCAACGGACGGCTAACCCAAAGCACGGCGTATCCAATCAAAACGGAATGATCCGCATCCAAATGGTATTCTCCGTCTTCTATGGATGAGCGCCTGACGTGGGCGCTCGACTTGGCCGACACGGAACGTCGCCCACGCTGATGCTGGCTCGCTACGGTTAGGAAAGGAGGCAGGACACAGTCGCCGGGCTGTCAAGCAGCAAGTGTGCATCAAGACGAGCTGGCGAATTGAGCGGAGCTCGAAAGGCGTGTCCTTCCCTCGCTCCAATCGAAATCGTAGCTGTTGCCCTCTTCATGACTGCAGGGTATCTCGTCTAAGCAGCATCAGCAACAGCAGCATAGGACAAAGAACTCAGTCCTTGTCTGCCGCTGAGAGAGACGAACCCAACGGTTGAATCAATCAAGTCAAGTGCACACAATCGACAGACAGCGATTGGCGAACTTGGATTCTGAATTCGCGCACAACCCCGCGCGCCTGCAGGCATGTGGCACCGCGTGACATTGAATCTCCGAATGTCTTGGCATTGCAAAACGATGCCCCTTCGAGCCAAGCGAACGGTCGCCATGCTTCGCAGCGACAGAACCGTACCAAGCGATCCTGTCACAAGTCTGAAGTCTCGTCGGTTCGCCTCTTTCGCCGGCTGAACCAGCTTGCCGCACGTCGCAACGGTTGAACTGAATTCACCCGTGCAGTCGACGGCGGCGGTCTCTCTCTCCCTCTGCTCGTTTTCATGGCCTGACCCGCCTGTACCGCATGCCAAGCAAATTCGACCGCAGGAAAGCGACCCCGTCCGCCCGCCCTCTTTCCTCCCTAATCCCGCCCTTTCTCAACACCGTCGGTCCCTTCTCGGTGCGTCTTTGCATTCTGGACGGCATCGACGTGGGGGATCCAAGATGGTTGCCGGTCCGATCCTTCTGCAGGTGGTCTCTGTCTGGGCCATGGACACTGGTGTGCTCGTGGCTCCTTACTCGAAAAGCACTCGTGTTGAGCTCTCCTGCATCCTTCGCTCGCGTGATTACCCCCGCACGCAAGCACGATCCTGCACCTGCCGCTGGTCTCGCCTGCTTCGAGTGCCTCTGATCCTGAATGCGGTGGTTTCCTGCCAGGCATTGCTTCAGTCACCGGCGTGACACTGACTGAGAGCTTCTCTCGGTCGCCACAATTGGCCGAAGTACGGAAAGGCATGGCGCCGAGCTGCAACATCGTCAAGTCAGTCTTGGGTGATTTTTTCCGGCTCCAGCCTCTGTCACCTCGGCTGTCCGCCGTGTGCTTAGCGACCTCCAAGCCACGTTTGCAGCCAGCATCGAGACCCCACCACAAGCCCTGCCAAGCGGCAAAACCGATCCGGCTCGAACTCGTGGTTGCGGAAACGTCCGCTCTGTCTTGACCTTGTCTCCATTGAGGCTGGTGGAACTTGACCAAGGTGTTTGCTCTGCCTTCTCGCGTTTCTGTTCCGCGCTTTTGTCCACTCCATCCTATGAGGCCGTGGCATGCACCGGCAAGATCCGTGCCAAGATGAAGCTCTTGAACTTCAAGTAATGCCCCCAGAAGACTTGCTTGAGCAGCTTACGCCCACACTCTTTGACTCGTATCGGGCAGCCGTGAAGCAAGAGGCACGGAGACATCCGTGGTCCGACTGCGTGTCAATTCGATAGAGCTGTGATTGAGGCGCCAACCGCGACAAAAGTCGTTGTCTTATGCCCCATCACCTTCTCGAAGCCGAGTCAGCCTCAAACCACCAAGCCCGGAGAGCCGCTGTGCGATAGCTCTGTAGGCAATACCTTGTGACGTGCATCAGCAAAGCGCAAGACGGAACCCGCAACCAACCCTTGGCTCCACATTCCCACGTGCTTCGCCTGCAATCTCATCAACTAGACGGCGATGCTCAACAACCCTACATGCAACGACGCACACATAGTCCATTGCTGACAAGTACAATTACAAATACGGATGAGGCCGTCGTTGCGCGCCACGACCCGACACACCGTACGCTTGAGGAGAGGTGGTAGCGGGCGACACCGAACGATCATGGTCAGGGATATAGACCAAAGACGCAGTGGACGACTGCAAGGTGTGCGACCGCTGGCGACCTGGCCGAAACGGCAATGAACGCGACGCGGGACTCGCGCCTCCCGTAAACGGTCGCACAGGCACAGTAGGCGGATATCGTTCCGCTGTTGGCGCTGCAGCACTTGCCAACGGACGTCCAGCGAGCTGATCAAAGCTTTCCACGTGACCAAGCGAATTGGATCGATGAGGGCCGCCCACCATCATCGTCCCATGAGCAGAGGATTGGTGAGTAAACGGCGCAAAGTCATCGGGATGTCGAGCAGGCCAGGCAAGACCAGGCGCTGCATCCCGATGCCCACCCTCCACCAAACGGGAGGACTGCCCCTGCCCCATGGCTGCATGAGGGCCACCAAGCATACCGGCGCCACCAACCGCAGCAGACGACGAACTTGGCCGGTTGCGCATGCCGTTGGCCAGATTGAGCTCGGCCCGAAGCGCCTCCAGACTCGCCTGCTTGGCCCCAGGCGACTCTTCGCGTTCTCTGACAATCTCCTCGGCCGACTTGCCGCTCTCCCTAGCAGCAGCCTCGGCCTCCTGCTGCTTGCGCCGGGTCAGCTTGGCGTAGAGAAGTCCACACGCATTGCACAGCGTCCGCGGACCCATGGGACCCTTCCTCCACTCGGGTGTCTCCTTGGCCTGGCATCCGAGGCATTCCTGATGGTGCTCGTTCTTGCGCTTCCGCACCCGCTTCATGCCTTTGCCAGCCAGACGTCTCCGGTCAAGCGAGTCCATCTGCTGCTGATGGCGACCTTCTGCCGAGTACATGGGCGTTAGCGGACCCGTTGGACCATAAGCGGCATGCATGGGGTGCTCGTAGCTCCTCCTGCCCTCAGCCTCAAACCGAGGCGGTTCCGTTGGTCCGTGGTCAGTGTGATGAGTGTGATGATGACGATGAGGGGCCGAACGGGGCTACTCGAAGGAGAGTGCTCTCGAGATCGATCGTAGCGAACGGTCCACCGGCGGAGCGGCGTAGATGTCGCTCCCTACCGAGAGTACGTCGCCACGCGCGTCTCGATACTCGCGTTCGATTGCGATGCTTTGACGCCGGTGCTCCAAAGGTCGATGAGGCCGCTCTTCCAACGTGAGACGCCCCATGGAAGAATGCGTCCTGTCGTCAGCATCGTGCGGTGGCCACATCGGGTGACCGGGTTGACCGGAAGAGACGGCTGACGGAGGCAGACCGCTGTTCCAATGCGTCGTCTCTTGACTCGACCCGGGATTTCTGCTTGCCCGGCTGGGCGCGAGGTAGGCACGGAATCCAAGGTCGTGCGCGACCGATTCGGCTCGAGATTGAGAGAACAGCGCCATGTTGTCGAGCTCATCCAGCGTTTTGTTGCGAAGCAGCTCGGCAGCGTGGGGACTGCGAACGATGGATGGCGATGCTGGCCTGCCGGTGCTGAGGCCGAGACGCCGGTTGACATCCTGCACGTGGTAGAGACTCTCGAGAAGTCGATCCACTTCAGAGGCATCCGCAAGCGAGGATCTTCTGGTTGGGTTCTGCGATCTGTTCCTGTGCGGCGACGAGCTGGAACGAGGCCGTGTTGCGTCTCCAATACCGTGCATGAAGAGGCGTGGCGATTCCACCATCATCGGTGGTGGATGGCGTGAAAAGGATGGAATGGAGCTGGAGCTGGAAGGTGGGCTGAATCTGGAGCGAAGCAAAAGCGAACGAGATGGGCCACCATGCTGAAACTGCCGTGGGTCGTTGCCGTCTGTAGGCCAACGACCTTCACCATGCATCGACGTGTCGGATGGAACAAGGGAGCCCCTCCTTCCGAGATCTCGGACGGGACCGTCATGCGAAGGAATCGCTGGAACATGATATGGGGGATTCGTCTCGTGAACCGACGACTGCTCACGTCTGCGTTCGAGATCAATGGAACTTGTGAGCGAGGAAAGAGGCGGCAACGTCACCCTGCCCTGCCTGGAATGGCGGTCCATCTCTGCGGCTGTGTCCGCGGACAAGAGTTGAGGTCGACCGTGGCTCGCTATGCCCCAAGCAAAGTGATCATCTGAGGGATTGTTGGAGAGGGAGGTGTTGATAGGGCAAGCGGCCGGACCTTTCGCGGAAAAGTCCCGGAACCTTGAATGATGGCGAGGAAGGTCGGGTGGTTGCTTCTCAAGGCGAGGGATTGTCCGTGCCTGCTTGTCCCAAGAGAAGGTCGTGTCCGATGGGTGGGAGAGAAACTCGCAGGCCGACATCCGCAGCTGAACAAATGCGACAGAGGCTAGGCTGAAAAGGTGGGATAACGTCGAGGCTCCTTATTGACGATCTGTGGACGGAGGAAGCGGTGATGAATGCGGGTCGATGGAGGAGTTGATGAAAGCTAGGAGGAGACAGCGTCGAGAGAGAACAAGCATATCTTCCTGCAGATCGAATCGAGTTAAGAGCGCGAGATGGCGTTGGTGGAGACTGGTGCGGGATCAGGGAGGCTAGTTTGGAGACAGGCAAGAAGCAACTGAGATCAAGGCTGTTTGCTGGTGCTATGTTGGGTGGGGTAAGTCCAGGTCGACGATGGAGCGAGCGAGGGTTCCGAGATCAGTGTTGGGGTAGAGGCAAAGCGTATGAGGTCGAACGCGGTGGAACGGATGAGCGGAAGGCGAAGTCGAGGGCGAACAGAAGCGATCAAGATTCCGTGCCAAAGATCTGGACAAGGAAGAGGCGACGAGCAATCTGGGCTCAGATGGGCAAGGTTGGTCGGATGAAGGGCTAGATGTGGTGGGCAAACGTCAAGGTTGCAATAGAGTTGGGAAGGAAGGAGGGAAGCGAGATAGAGAGAGCGCAGTGAGGATCGATGCACGCGACGTACAAACGGAGAGGGACTCGGAGAAGGAGAAGGGAAGGGAAGGAGAAGACAGAGCAAGAGAGGGGAAAAGGCAAAGGCACAGACATGACGAGCTCAGAGGCAGATCATGCAATCGACAGCGACGAGCGAACAAAGCACACACATCGAGATGCAGCAAGCAGGGCGCCATCTTTGCGGTTCGCAGCTTTTGTTTCGCGATTCCATGCGATCGCGAGGGATGGGCTTGGACAACAGTGTGAGTGAGTAAGTGGCTTGAGGTGATGCTCTACGAGGTCGACAAGTACAGCATTGCCGATGCACGTTAGCGGTGGCAGCGGCAATGCAGGGCAGAAACAGCTGAGCTAAAGCATCCCGAGAGCAAGAGGGTTGTGCGCATGCTTTGCATGACAAGCGCTCGCTCGAGGCATTTCCGTCTCTCACATTCAGTTGGCATCTTTCGACAAGAACAGAGTTGAGCTCGATTCGAGATGTTTGTTGTTGACAACCAAAGGCACCCTCAAGCGAGCAAGCCAAGCCAAGCCATAGCCAGAGCTCGAGCCCAAGCCAAAGCCAGAGCCAGAGAAAGACAACCAAATATGCCAAACATGGTTCGGCGACTCGAGAAACTTGAGCGAGCGCTACTCGAAAAAGAAGCATCGCTAAAATTAAACACGAAAAACGATTTCTTTTTTAAAAGAATAAATAAATAATTCAAGACCAAGAACAGTCGTTCAACTCTGATACTCTAGCAAAGCATAGAATCGCAGCATGAACGGCGGAAGCAGGCTGATCTGTAGTGAACGTCGTTCGCCTACTTTGGCCATGCGAAACGTACGAAGCTGGTGGGTCAAAAATGTTCGCCTGCAGTCAAAACGACGAGACCGTGGGAAGCGAAGATCTTGGGAAGCGCTGAATTTTGACTCAGAAATTCATGCCTTCCATCTGTAAGAACGGGCCTCGATCTTTGTTCCAGAGCGGTCAACCCTCTTCAAAACCGGAAAAATTGGAAAAAAAAAAAAAAAAAAAAAAGAAAAGAAAAGAAAAAAAAAGAAAAAAAAAGTGGAAAAAAATGAGAGTTTTTGATACACAAGAATTGTAGAAAGAGTTCGTGTGCAGCACACTCGGGATGGTCAGCATGAGCTGTAGAAGCATCGACTGGGCTTGATATACAAATGTCACCGCGAGGCTTGCTGTACAGGATCGACTTAGGGACAGAGCCTCCATCGACCGAGCCGGTAAAAAGAAAATGATGGTCTGGATCCGCGGTACAGCTGTCTCTCGGTCTCAGTCGCCTCTCTTTATCACGTTGACAGTTTCAGCTTCAAGTGATTTCGCTGCATGCCAACCGTAACCCTGAAAGGTGCGAGATGTACGGTTGCAACGCCTTCTGGCGGCAAGGAGCTGCCTCCCGCCGTGGCTGCGGCTGCGGCTGCGGCTGCGGCTGCGGCTGCTGATCAGCTGGACTCTGCTCTTGAAAGGACGGCTCCTTGCTCCCCGTACTCGACCTCGCTTACCTGGTACGGCGTTTCGGGTGGCACCTTGAGCCGTGGATAAGCGAACGAGATGCAGCGCATGTGCCGCCACAAAAAGAAAAAGCGATTGTCCTTTTTTTATTGTTTTTTTTTTTTTTTTTTTTTTTTTTTTTTTTTTTTTTTTTTTTTTTTTTTTTTTTTTTTTTTTTTTTTTTTTT
>JALCCG010000270.1:9636-28134 GCA_023212695.1 Sporisorium sorghi | reverse complement strand
GGGCGATGCTGCGCAGCTGTGCAGGGCAGGGGGGGGGGGGGGGAGGGGGGGGGAGGGGGGGGGGGGGGGGGGAAGGGGGGGGGGGGGGGGGGGGGGGGGGGGGGGGGGGGGGGGGGGGGGGGGCAGTTGCCACGTGAGCGACGGACTCTCTTGAGAGAAGGGGTTTCAAAATTTCCCACTTTGCTGGGCGTACGCTGCGGAAAGATGGCCTCGGACCTTGAAGACAACGCACCGACTTGCCTATGTTTCAGCCCGCACAACCCAGATGCGTCATGGTCGTGTAGAGCGCTGATGCACCGAAGGGATGCGTCGGGAGCTGAACTCGTTCCTGCCCTTTGTTCCTATGCGCTAGGGAAGGCGCAAATGCAGAGTCTCGAAGCAAAGTGTGTACGTCTCCGAGGGATAGCTGCAGTGCTTGTGCTCGTCGGCCCTTTGTTGTCGTATAGCTTTGATCAAAGACCGGTCGGGGCTCTGCTCTGCTTTCACTTGAGCAACACACAACACCGCACCGACTTCATCTCGGTCAACCAAAGCGCACGGAATCGAGCCTTCCGACAATTTACTGTAGCGCTAAGGTAACGAGAGACGAGAGAAGGAGCAGGTGGCCGATCCACCGAGCCAGCTAGCCAGCCACCTCCTACATCATCGCTACCATCGTCCACCTCTCAACTTCGTCGTGACCTTCTCTCACCATCAGCAACATCGACCGAGCGCTCGAAAGATTGTAGACGCCCAAGGATGAAGGTGCCAACCTCGATCCTGGCGCTCGCGCAGCTCGTGCTGTCGGCCTTCGACCCGCACACCTCCTCGTCATCGCTCTCAACAACAACAACATCATACCCTTCATCATCACTATCCACAGCGCCGCAACTTGCCCGTATCCAATGGAGCGGCGAGCTGCCCGAATGGCCACACGACTCCGGCGCCTCCGTGTCGGCGTGCACGTTCGCCGTCGGCCTGCCGGGCCCACCCGCGTCGGCGCTCTGCCCCGCGTTCACCGCCTTCTGCTCTGCGTTCCGGGACGACATGCGTGCGCGCCGCATCCGCACGCTCAAGTCCGCCCCGCCCTTCTCGCGCAAAACCCTCCCAGATGACGACGATGACGACGATAACCCGCTCAAAGATGTCGCCTTTAGGAGCGGGTGCACGGGCGGCGCGGCGGCTGCGTCGGACGACACGTATTTGTCCGGCTACACCGCCACCTGCATCGTCGACGGCACCGACTGGGTCCCCTACGTCTTCAACCAATTCCTCCATGCCGAGTTCGGCGAACACGGTAACGAGGACGGCCCGCTGCCCATCTACGCCTCGTTCATCGGCTGCCAGGTCCCCGCCCATCCGTAATACCACTTTGCTAATTTGGTGAAAACGAGTGTGATTTCCGGTGTGAGACTGTACAAATACACGACGAGATCTCGTCTTGAATCCAAACCTTAGGACGCTGGAGGAACACCAGAGGCTGCTGCAGACGGAACAGCCGAATCTTTGAGCGCGGCACTGTTCAAGCTGGCAATACGAGCCCTGGCGTCCTTGAGCGCCTTCTCGGCCTTGATCAGCTGCTCCCTCCCCCGCTCGAGCTCCCGAATAGCAGCGACGCGCGCCATGTCCAGCCGGTCCGCCTCAGCGTTCTGCGCCTCGAGCGACAGCGCGTCGAAGAGGTAGCCCGTCGGCGTGTGCAGCGGATGCGGCGGGATCGGCGCCGGACCACCAGCGTTGCCCCCCTTGGCCGCGTCCGCTTTCGCGTACAGGTAGGAGCGGTACGCTGCGGGGTCGGCAAAGGCCAGCGCCGAGACGACGGGGAGCGGCGTGGGCGGATGTGTCGAGAGAATGTCGTAGAACGGCTCCATGGGTTCGGGGAATACGATCTCGTCGTACTGCCACGAGTGGACGACGGGTGGAAGGGCTGGTTTCGGTGGTTCTGCTGGTGCGGTTGCTGCTGTCGATGGCTCTGTCGCGGCTGTTGAGGGGTCTGCAGATGAGTTTGGTGCCGCTTCCGCTTGTGCAATGGTGGTGTTGGAATCATCGACGTCCATGCTGTCCGTCTCTGCCTCCTGCTTTGTCCCATTCGCGGAACTGGATGCTTCTCCACTCTGTTCGACGTTGCCTTCTGGTGCCTGTGTGGTATCCGAAGGAGCGGACGTGTCGGCGGGAGGAAGCGGTGCAGGAATTGCCGGTGCTGGCGGCTCAGCCTCCACAGCCGCCACACTCTGAAGCCACGGATGCAGCTTCAGATGATGAAACAGCGTGAGCGGCTTCTCGTTGGCCTCGGGCACAAAGAAGATCTTGATCTGGATCTCGAACTCTCCCCACCCTGTTTCCGTCACATGGAACGGGAACCGATCCACATTGCGCGTGGGCTGCGCATACGTGTCGTGCAGCTTGAACTGTACACGCTTGATAAAGTGCGAGATGTCGTCCCTGTTGCCAACCATCTTGTGGTAGTCGTGTTCCTGATCGCGTCCACGCGTCGAGATGGTGGCAGACGAGCCTGCTGCAGCCGAGGTGGATGAGGGCGTCGTCGTGCCGCCATTTGCGGCGGTGACAGCACCGATCTCTGAGCCTGGTTCGAAGCTGCTGCCGTTGGGGGCGCCCGAAATGGCGGAGAGCGAGGGCAGTGGGAGTGAAGCTGCACTCCGCACGGCGACGGTCCATTTGTGTGTGTGGTCTGGTGGTGCAGCGAGCTTCTCTGCTGGTGTGAGTGGTGTCGAGGTCGAGCCGTACAGGATGGGCCTGTGGATGGCCAGTCCTCGGACGCGCTTGTTCGACATGATGGTTCGTTGAGATGGGTGTCGAGAGCAGAATGAAGAGAAGAGGAGGAAGAAGCGTTAGGGTCTCGAGACGTGGCCATGTCCCGACACCCGCGTTCTGGTCTCGGACCGACTCGGGCGAGAAAGCGAATGTTGAGAAGAAAGTGGAGATTTAGCCTTCCAAAAAAAAGGAAAGGCTGAGAAGACCTCACGAGAAAAAAGAAAAAAAAAAAGAAAAAAAAATCGAGGCTTCTGACTGGAAGAAATCACGCTTCGCCCTTTGCAGTCACAGAAGCGTGGCTGACGTTATTCTCGTTTTTTTTTTTTTTTTTTTTTTTTTTTTTTTATAGCTACGATTGACAGAGAGCTCTGCCGACTCTTGCCAAAACGCAAACACCAACACTCGTTCACCTTCTCACAGGGTCACCATTCACTGTCTTCAACCACATCACACTCGCTCGATCGGCAGACACTAGAGCACATTGCTACGCTCCGGAAAGGCTCAAGGAACCGCCTCAGTGTCGAGGTCTACCCAGGACAAATCGGCTCTTCTCCTTCTCGCGGATAGACAGTGGAGTCGGTAACCATTCGCGAAATCTACATCAAGGCATTTTGCTGCGCCAAACGCTTCTCCCCTATGGCGACCACTCGCATCGCAGGCCTCCCATCTCGACCGTAGCCACGTCTGCTGCCGAGGCGAAGAGCCCTGCTTCGCCCAGAAGTAGCACAGCTGCATGAGGCCGCCACCAGCAGCAGCCGCCCTCGTGCGGACAAGGGCTACGCAGAGGCACGGTCTGCTCGAGCTGCTCGCTCTGGCGAAGCGCATCTGTCTCTTGGCCTCCGATATCGAGAGGATCGATCAGGTCAGCAGCCGTCGCCACGCCTCCCGTTCAGTTGGACCGCGCACCGCTGCCGGATCTTCCGACTTTTCCAAAACTGCGCTGTCACTCTACGACATTCTCTATCCAGCTGTCAGTACGTCGGGACCTGCCCGAGTCAAATCAATATCGCCTCGCAGCAGATTGCGGCAGCCTTTTCCACCTCAACAAAAGGAACTTAGCTTTTCGGTGCACGGCCCTACTCGAACTCAGCCGGCTCGATCACATCATCAGTCTCGATACGCTTCCACCGCAGCCGCCACCAGCAGGATAGGCGACTCACACGCAGACCAGCATGCTTCACATCTGCCTTCCTCGCACGACCTATCCTCATCGCCCGCGCATCACCAACATGGCGTTGATGATTCCACTCATGCTGCTGCTCCTTCCGCCAAGATCGACTCAGATCCCGACCACTGGCTCTCGCCTTGGAAACCTGCTAGAAAGCGGCCTACCCGGCAAGACAAGCAAATGAGGGCAGACATCGACAAGGGTCTCGCTGAACAGAGAGCCGAGTTTGCCCCGGGTTGGAAGCAGCGAAGCGATATGCTTGGCATCGATCTTCGCAGACATGCAGCCCATCGTCTCTGGCGCTTATACCAAACGTATGCGCACAAGGAAACCCTTCCTGTGGCCACGCGCGTACTCATCGCACAACATCTCGCCATGTCGGCCCACTACACCACCACCAACAAAGCACAGCTACCCACTTCCAAGGCCTTGCGACATCTCGTCGGTCGACGCATCAATGCCATCCTCCAAGATTGCCACATCGTCCGCTCCAGAAGCCAATCGGCTGCATCCTCGAAATCACCATCGACTCTGAAGCACTCGGACCTTACCATTGCGCTGCTGGAGCCCATCTCCGTGGCGCTTCAGGCACAGCCGATCGCAGCTCTCAAACTCATGGACAACGTGCTGCTCCAATGCCGCCCGGACATCTACAGGTACAAGACCGATCCTCGCATGCGTGACGACTACTTGTCGCCCATCCATACCACCTTGCTCACCATTGCCGACTCGATCGACTTTGAAATCAACTGCCAGCCACCGCACAGGGTACTGTCGAAAGCTATCCGACTCCAGCCAAGCTTTTTTGAGGATGGTGGCATGCTAGCCGACCTCGAAAGCGGGCTCGAGACGCGAGTCGAATCTCGCAATTCCATCAAGGACACTCTCGAGTGGATCATCGACTCGCCGCATGCATTCCTGCTCTCACACAAGGCTTTCAGGAACGCTCGAACTGCCTTCTTTCACTGCTTGTCTCAAACCAACGACCCTCACCGTATCCTTGAAGCACTCAGTCAAAACCGCGACTCGGAACAACCTGGCTTTGTATTCGCCTGCGAGATCTTCCTTCGATCTTTGCTCCGCAAGAGCAAGGAAGCAGCACTCGAGTTGTACGACGACCTCTGGTCGCGAGGCGTACATTTGCCTTTTAGGCTCATCAGTCGCTTGATCAAGGAAGGCGGAGGTCAAGCTCCAGCAGCTCGCCTCGAGGCACTCTTGCACCGCGTCACCAACGCCAAGGCAGAAGGTCAGGGTCGTGCGTCGGTAGCACTCCTACGAAGCGTCACCCTCTCCTGGGCCACTCGCAATCGTGCAGATCGGGTGACGGCGCTTCTGGCGCACCTCAAGCGACGCTCGTCGAAAGGTCACGACGAGTTTGCTCGAAGAGTCATGGCGGAACTCGCTGCCGCACGGGGCGACGTGCAGACTCTCCATGCCCGTCTCGCCGAGGTGTTTGACTTCGAAGCTCAACGCCAGGACGAATGCGCCGACGGCAAGATCCCGCTCAATGGCAAGGCGTACAACCTCCTCATCAAGTCCTGCAACCGTTCCGATGACGTCGATCTGGCCGAATACTACCTGACGCAAGGACTAGAACGGGGCATCACGCCGCGATCCTCCGATTTCAACCTCATCATCGACATGCACATCCGCAAGACCAACATCGATGCAGCCCTCGCTGTCTTTGACCAGATGAAAGATTTCGGGCTGCAGCCAGACACGTACACCTACACCATCCTCATCCATGGATTCGCCCTGCGTCGCGATCCCGACTCGGCAGCCCATGCACTCCGAGCCATGATTGCTGCAGGCAAGTCCCCAGACCGCATCACGTACGCTGCGCTGCTCAACTGCTTTGTCGAGTCCGGGCTGTATGACGCCGCCATCCGGCTGTTTGCGTGGATGCAGGACCAACGCGATTCGCGAGTCCGGCCGACGATCGAGGTGTGCAACATCATCCTGAAGGCATATGTGCTCAGCTCGCTGCCGGTCCAAAAGGTGATGAAGTTTGTCGACACGGTGCGCAAGCTGGGTCTCGTGCCGAATGCGAGCACCTACGCGCTCATGCTGCAAAGCGCGTGCGATGCAGGTCTCATGCATGTCGCCGAAGAAGTGTTTTCCGAAGCAGAATCGGCGCTGCCTGACCTGACGGGAAGCGGCACTGGACACGGCGCCAACATCTACCACTTTACCATCATGATCCACGGCTACCTGCGTCTCGGCGACCAACAGGAGGCCAAGGACTACTTTGACGAGATGCAGAGCCGAAAGCTCACGCCGAGCGCCATCACGTGGAGCGTCATGGTGCACAGCTACGCGCACAGCGAGAACGAGGCCAACTATGACCTGGCGTGCAATCTTGTGTCGCAGCTGGTGACGGATGAGACGAAGAGGATCTTCAGGCCGTCCTCGTGGGATGTGCCTGCCACTCGTGCGCAGTTGGCCAAGGTGCAGAAGGCGGATCAAGGCGGTGCTGGTGGTGTTGGAGGTGGACTCAGACTTGCGGCGAAGCACAGTGCGCCTTTTGAGAATCTGTACACGGTGCTCATGGTGGCACAGGCACGGCGTGGCGAGCCAGAGAAGGTGGAGCAGACGCTCAAGACCATGGCGCGCCGCATGCCGTACTTGTCCGTGCCAGCACTGACGCCGCTGCTCGACGCATATCGACGAGCGGGCGACATCGACGGCGCGCTGGCGTTGTTCGACCAGATCTACGAATCGGCGCTCAAGTCGGCGCGCAGCAGCAGTCGTCGTGTCTATGCGTACAGCGAAACGGACGGCGATGGTCAAGCTGTGGACGACGGCTCGGCACGGGAGGCGTCATCGAAGCGCAGGCAGGACGCCAGCAGCCGCAGCACGCTTTGTCTTCCGATCTCAATCATGATCGATCTGCTGTCGACTGCGGGGCGACATGACCAGGTAGCCAAGATCTGGGCCCGGGCCAAGAAGGACGGGTTCGGGTTCGACTCGGACAACTGGAACCACCTGGCCGCGTCGATGGCGCGAGCGGGGCAGCTGGAAGAGGCGCTCTCGGTGGTGGAGCACGTGCTGTATCGCGATCCGCCCAATGCGTGGATGCGGTCGCGGCTGGGTGTGGGCAAAGGGGATGAGGAAGTCGAGGCGGTCGCGGATGTCGAGGCGCAGATGGACAGGTTTGTCGAGCAACGGGATGACCTGGAAGCTGAGGAGCTGGACGAGGATTCAGAAGACTTCGATCCGCTGCCGCCAGACACGCTGCTTGACCCGGCTGCGACGCACCGCTCGGACGCGACGATCGTGTCATCGACTCCACCCAACCGACGACACCAGGGCCGAACCGACGACGACCCCTACGTCGACCTCCCCTTCGACCGCCGCGCCCGCACCACACACCGCGAAGGCGAAGACGTAGACGACGACGACGTTGCCCTCGCCACCGAACCCGCTCCCCGCCCCAAAGACGAATACACCGAGCCCGGCGCATTCTACCTCAACCCAGACGCCAAACTGCCGCACTCGCGCGACCTGCGGGCCAGAGACAGCTTCTCGCCGTGGTACGCGCATTTCGTCACCATGGAAGCGATCTCGCGCGGGCTGGCCGAGATGCGCGAGGGCGCGGCGCACGTGATCCGGTTGCTGGATAAGTACAAGACAGCGGCGAGCTTGCTGGATCTGCATGAGCGGAAAGTGGAGATTATCAGGGAGAGGCAGAGGGAGGAGGCGGTGAGGAGTGCGAGGGATTTGATTGATGGTAGGGGATGAGCGGTAGGGGGAATTGAAAGTTTCGATTGAAGAGGCTAGCGTCTCAATGTAAAATGACAAGACGATGGCACAGGCATGAAGCGAAGAAGTGTGATGAACTGTCAAGAAGCAATGTGTGATGAAAAAGCGAAGTGTGACGAAGAACCGAACTGTGAACAGAAAAAGCGAACGTATGATGTGACAGGCAAGTCTAATGCGGAGTACAAGAGCCAGAGCAGTACACAGATCTCCTCAAGCGTCACTATCCATCTGCCCACCAAACAACCGATCGTATCTAAAACACATGATCCCCCTCCTGGGATGCATCACATCCCTCACCTTGACCTTCTCGAACAACCCATAGAAATCAATCGTATCATCGAGCGTCGCCACCTTGATCACCGTCTTTCCATCGGCCTCTCTGATCCTTCTATGCCCCTCGTACTCGAACCAGTTGCCCCTCTTGTGCTGATAGGAGCGCCACAAGCGGTCTACTTCGGCATGGAGCAGCCAGAATGCGGGTTCGCAGGGGCTTGAGTAGAGCCACATTTCGCCGCCGATGCTCTGGTGTGTCCACGCGTGCATCGAGGTTTCGAGGAGCTTGCGGAGCGCTGTATAGCTGGGAGCGTCGATGATGCGTTGATAGAGGCTGGTGTTGTAGTGGCTTGTGTACATGTCGCCTTTGACGAGCGGGTGGTGGTTCCAATCGGCGTTGAAGTGGCGCGTGACGTAGTGCGGCTTGACGAACGAGTAGCCGGGCTTCTTCGTGTTGGGCAGCACGCCGCACTTGAGATGTTTGAACGGGCCGTTGGGGATGGCGCCGCCCTTGCCGTCGTCGCCGCCGATAGCCTTCCAGAGCGCGGCGTTCTGCATGCCGCCGTGCCAGTCGTGCTCGATGTCCCAGTACGCCTCCCTTCCCCGATACCCGGACACGCGCATCAGGCTGTAGAACGCCCGGAGGAACGCAGTGTGGCATACGAGGAAACACGCGTTGTAGTGCAGTTCCTCCTGCAAGCCGATGTGCACCATGGCCAGGTCGTCCATGTAGCTCCCGCCGCGGATGAAGATCGAATTTCCAGGCGCGTGGAGCTGCTGGAACGCCCGGATCCACGCGGATTGCTCGGCGGGGGTGAGCGTGTAGAACGAGACTCGGGCGACGGGGTGCGTGCACCGCACGGACGAGGTGTGCCCCGCGGGTGTCGCGGTGTTAGTGTCGCGGCGAAGGGGAGGAGGGGAGGTTTGAGGGGAGGAGCGGTGGTGGAGCGCAAGATCGCGCGCTTCAATTGCGTGGATCGACGACCAGAACGACGTCTCTTTCGCCGCGCACTGCTGCAGCCCGCACAGCAGAACCAGCAGCAGCGTCGTCAATGTCGCTACGGCACGCATCTTTCCTTTTTTTTTTTTTTGCCACCCGTTTCCGTCCTCGGCCCAGCGAGCGTAGACGCAGTGTAGATGGAGGAGCAGAAGGTAGTTGCTCCCCCAGCGCAAATCACATCGCTCATCTTATATACCTTCTCGCCCAGTGCGCTGCTCCCAACCCACGTCGCAACACCCACCACACCATCACAAACAGTCGCACACTGCACGGCATCGGACCCGGCGATCTCTGCAAAAAGACACCGAGAAGCATGCAACTTCATCAACAGCCCCACCCGTGCTCCTATGCTAGGCATTGTGGCGCACACAACGCTCTCCACAGCCCACCTTGGTGAAAGTGGTACCACCGAGAGCACCCCAAAAATTTTCGACTTCATCTCTCACTCAAGCTGGGCGTTGGCGTCGACGCCTCACGCAGCCAAAGTCAACGAGTCCAGTTAGAATCCTTGCAGGAGGACCTCTAAGACATTCAAAGGTGTAGAGCATACAAGCAGACAAACCAAAGCGATCTGCTCCAAAAAGCATTAAGTTGTTGCAGCTTCTCAAAGAATGCGTGTGTGTGTGTGTGTGTGTGTGTGTGTGTGGTGGGTTTTTTTCTACTTGGATCCACGACGCCAGCTCGTCTCGAGATCGGCTTTGGACACCGCCTGTGGTGCGTACCCGTTGCCTCCTCCTCCCGCGATGCCATTCACGCTGCCGTTGCCGTACCCGTTTCCGGCTTCATTCCCATGTCCGTTTCCGGCTGCACCGCCGGGCTGCGAACTCAGATCCGCATAGCCGTTGATCGCACATCCCTGGCCGTACGCATCGCTGCCGCCATCGTTCGCTGCTGCTCCGGCAGCACGACGCAACCTTCCCCCATTCGGCCCATCCATCGAAGCAGCACTCCCAGTTCGTCCAGGCCCACCAAAGTCAAACGCATTACCAGGTGCACGTCCCACCGGCGCAGGCAAGTTGCTCGCCGCTAACCCGCCGCCGGCTGCGGACCGAGCATACTTGCCCATACCCGACGCATGTCCTCCCGCCGCTGGCGACGTGCCGAACGGCGAGCCGCTGCGCTCTGATCCAACACCGCCGCCAATGTTGAGCGCTGCAACGTTGGCCGCAAGATTGGGACTGGAGCGTGCGACATACGACGGCCCAATAGACCCGGAAGCGCCTCGGAGCGGTGGAATGACGTTGCGCGACGCACTGCTATCGTACTGACCTCCTCCCAGCGTGCCAGCCGAGGCGGAAAGCTGATCGTAGCGCCCACCATCGGACAGCGCACCATAGGTGGCAGCCTGTACACGGTAGCTAGGTCGATGACGACGAGGAACTTTACCATCCTTGACCTTCTCCTGCGGATTGCCGTGCATCTTGGACCCCACACCCTGCTTGCGCTCGTAGTGGCGCTGCCAGCCCTCATGCTCAAACAGCGGCTGCGCAGGATACCCGTCGATCGTGACATCCATCTTGGTCGTCTTGAGGCCGTACCGTCTGCGCTCCTCCGGCGTGAGCAGCCAGGGCGTGTGCACGTAGTCAGCATGCAGGTTGCGCAGCGCCGGGATCCACATCTTGACATAGTCGCCGTGCGAGTCGTAGTCCTTGGCCTGCTTGACCGTGTTGAACTGGCGCGAGGCGCGTGGATCGTTGCCGACTCCCGCGACATACTGCCAATTGCCGTAGTTGGATGTCGGGTCGTAGTCGATGAGATGCGACTGGAAGAACTCGGCACCGATGCGCCAGTCGTAGCCCAAGTCCTTGGACAAGAAGCTGGCGACGTTCTGGCGACCACGGTTGGACATAAAGCCAGACTCTCTGAGCTCGAGAATGTTGGCGTCGATGAAAGGAATGCCCGTGCGGCCTTCGAGCAGTCTCGTCATCTCGTGCTCAGGCCCGTCCTTGAGTGGATCCCACTTGCGCCACCAGCCCTCCTCCATCTTCTTGGCGGCTTGACGCGGGTCGGTGGCCTGCTCGAAGCCGCCGAGATCGTAAAGCAGATGGCCAAACTTTTCGGCGACAAAGAAGAAGTAGTCTCTCCATAGCAATTCGAATCGGACCCAGTACGTGTTCTGATCCTCGCCGAACTTCTTCTCATGGTCGTCGAGCGCTTCCCAAATCTGTCGTGGAGATATGCTTCCGTAGGCGAGGAACGGCGACATCTTGGTGCTGTAGGCGTGGCCGATGAGGTTGTTGCGCGTCTGCTTGTAGCGCGCAACCGGCGGTGGGTCGGCCTTACCCCATCGCGAAGAGTCGGCTGACTTGCCCCTGACGAAGTACCAGTCGAGACGATTCAAGGCGGACGACTCGCCACCGCGCAGCGGGAAGGCGGAAGCGGGGTGTCGTTGTTGGAGCAAGGCGCTTGCTTCTAGCGTTGGCGGGAGTTGGGAATCGTTGAGAGGCGTGAGGAGGAAGCGGAGAATGTCGTGGAAGGAGACCTGGCCCTCTTGCTTGTCTTTGGTCTCGAGGGCGCGAGGAGCCAAGCCGTCGACGTCGACTTCGTACGACACGTCGAGGGCGTAGTCGGGCGTGGTTGGGACGGTGGGCGGGAAGGCCTTGAACTTGGAGGGAGAGTGCTTGACGGGACGAACCATCTTGGGCCCTAGCGCCTCGACCTTCTTGCGGAAAGGGGTGAACACGTCCGGAGTTTCGCCGCTTTCAAAAGGAAGGTCGGAAGGGTGGATGAGGGTCTTGCCGTGGACGAACTGGACGGGCACGCTGCTGCCTTGAAGCTTGTCGACGATAGCGTTCTCGACGTCGATCTCGGGGTAAGTCATCTCCTTTTGCATCCAGACGCCTTCTACGTGTGTACCTTCTGCCAGGAAGGCTTGCACGAGATTGGAGATGACTTGTTCTGGAATGCCAAAGCGGATGAGCAGGTCGGAGCCGACGGAACGGAGTCGCGAGCGCACATCGTAGACGGACTCGGAGACGAAACGGGTTCGGAAGCCACCGGTCTTCCAAAAGCCGTACTCCTTGGTGCGGGCCTCGGGACCTTTCCTCTGATAGCCGGGTAGACCGCTGAGCTCCATCTCTCGCTCGTCAAAGACAAAGACGGGGAGGAGGTAGTCGGCGGTGGAACCTAGCAGGGCTTCATCTTCGAGCTTGCTGAGGTCGACGGTCTTTTCGGCGGTGGATACGATTGGCTTGGGAGTCTGATGAGCATAGTAGAAGAGCGGATTGTCGTGAATGCGCAAATCGAGACGGAGCAAGCAGATGAGAACGCTAGGGCCCACGTCGGAGCCGAGTGTAGAGGTTCCGCCATGCGAGGCGCTGGGCGATGCTGAAGAGCTGGATCCTTCCATAGTTGCTGGTGATGTAGGGCGAGAAGGAAGAGCAGAGATGGAAGATGAAGCAAGAGGTGAGTGCCTCTTTGAAGGGTGGAGGACGCAGGTGTGGCGGAAGCGTCAAGTGATGCGGAGAGGGTGGTCTTGGTGAGGTTGTGTCAGTCTTAAAAAGCAGCCAAAAGGGGGCGGCTGCTGTCTAGCTACTGCGTGTAGAAGATCGAGTGGCAAAGGCGCAGTGCTGAGTAAAGGTGATGGAATTCTAGTTGAAACGAAGTGGTTGACTGCAAGCTTTGGAACTGGGTTGACGAAGTCCTAATGCCAGACCCAGCGCCAAGTTTTGAGTTGGGGTGATGCCAGTGTGGCAGCAGGTGATTTCGATGCCGTCGGAAGTATCGAGTCGATGTGGTTGAAACTGGCGTGCAAATGCAGATGAGAGAAAGAGTGCGTGTGTCTGTGTCGGATTGGAGTTGGGTTCTATGGAGATTGTGGTGAGGCAGAAGGATGGAGCTGACGATCAAAGTACCACGAAAGAGTGGATCAGCTGACTTGCAGAAGGAACTGCGGCAGCCACGAGAACGCCAGAAAAGGATAGCGGAGGGTGTAGAAGATGGTGTTTGGTGATGGTGAAGAGAAGAGCCAGGCGACAGCGATCGTGGACCGTTACAGAAGCAAACGAATTTCGCGGCAGCAGAGCCAGAGAAGAGCCAAAGCAGACAGCATTCATTTACATGAAAAGCGCAGCACAAAAACAGCACAGCACAGCGCAGCGCCTTCTCTGTGGAAACATATCGTGAAAAGAAAAAAGAAAAAGAAAAAGATTTTTTTATTCATTCTTTTGGTCCCCATCGCTGCCTTGCTCGCTGGCTAACGCCCAAAGAGTCGAGCTTGCTTACTGTGAGGGGGCAGAGGCAAGTAGTTGGTTGACGACGACGATCACTCGACGAAGCCTCTTGGTTGCGAGACCATGCTACTGCACGGTTAGAATCAAAGTTCCCTACGACGATGATCGCACAGGCCTGATCGAAAGACAACTTCCGCAGCTTAACTCGAGAGGCGACGAATTGCGACTTGACCGAGCGTCGGCTAATCGTCCATGGCCCAATCTCAATCGAAAGCGGGAGCGAGCGAGCGGGCGAGTCAGTCGACCTCGAGTTGGATTGCACGGCAGGCAAGCCCTTGTTCCGAGCTTGTGTTGGCAAAAACCCTAACATTCATGAGCACGAGATCCATCCACCCTGGTTGGCTCTCCACAATGGTGTTCCAGAAGACGTGCTTTGCTAAGTTAAATTTCAAACGCAGCCAAGCGTCACGCTCTCCGTTGCGATCTAACACAGTGGAATTTTCATTTTTTGCTCGAAGCTTAACAAAAGAAAAGTCGTGCTTTTGCACCTCGCACACCAATCCCTGAAGCAGCGAACGGCCAGTCGCCGCAGCCGAATCGGCTTGACTTTGGTGGCTCGCATTACCTTGTCTGACCTGCCCGTGGGTTCCGTTCATGTTGGTCGGTGGAGACGTCTGCTCTGCTGCCCTCGCGTTCCTTCCTCCACCAGCGTCGGGCGAGCCAGCGGCAAAGCGTCGTTGTTTTGCGACAATCAGCTCTCTCTTTTCTCGAAGAGGACGAGGCTCGTGATTGGCTCGCCCATCATGCTAGCTGCTTGTGCATCCCCTGTCTAGCTCCAGAAGAAGAACCAACAAAAACGAGCTCTAAAAATTTTTTAGACTCTGCATGCATGCTCAACCGCTCGCCGGTCATTCTGGTTCGCCAAAAAGAGAGGGAGCTGCAGCGGTACAGATCAGAGCTCTCAGCCGACTTCTTTTCTCTGCCAACAGCAGCAGGAGCAGCAGGAAAGAGACGGATCCGAAGCGCTTTTCTAGCGGCAGAGGAGTTCTTCCGCCTAGTCTGATCACTTCGGCCCGCTCAGTAGAATGCGCAATTCGATCAAGAGAGGGAGCGCTTTGGTACATTGTAGCTGCCTGACACGCTCTCGACCTTATCCTTTCAGCCGTGCACACACACAAAGCTCTCGCAAACCGACACTTGAAACTGTGATTACTGAAACAATCATGCTTAACAAACAAATCTCCTACACAGCCTAGGGCGACACGCCAAAGCTCATCTTGATGCCCATCGCCGCGAGCTCGGCGACGAGGTACTTGAGAACGTACGGCACCGCCACCACGTCCAGATCTCCTCCCGTCACGTTGTTGATCACGTTGGCCTCCGGAATACCGATGTGAGCCTCGACGCCGCCCACAGGCTGCCTCTTGCCACGCAGCGGCTCGAGGCCCTGCTGGCGGCGCACCTCGTCCTCGGCCCTGCACACGCGGCAGAACTCGCCGTTCGGGCCCAAGATCGGCATGCTGCCCTGCGTCGTCATGTCGATGCTCGACACAGCGCCGCCGTGCGCCGCCGCGGCGGACTCGTCGAAGCCCACGCTGAGCAGCGAGCCACACGTACGGCATACGTACGCCGTCGAGTAGTCCGAACAGTTCATCAGCCGATCCTGCAACATATACGACGTACCGTGCGCCAGCAGCGCATCACGCTCCATCTCACCAAACCGAATACCTCCAGCGCGCTTACGACCCTTGATCGGCTGCCGCGTCAGCGCATGCACAGGCCCCGTGGTACGCACCTGGAACTTGTCGTTCACCATGTGTCGCAACCTCTGGTAGTACACCACGCCCAGATAGATGTCCGCACGCAGCTCCTGACCCGTGATGCCCGAGTACATCGGCTCGTTGCCCACGTGGTTGTACCCGGCCGCCTTGAGCTGCTCACCGAAGAACTCCGTCGGCGTGTAGTCCTCGCTGAACGTAAACGGCGTCGAGTCCTGCGCGATACCGTGCATCGCGCCCGCTTTGCCCGCGATCGACTCGATCAGCATGCCGATCGTCATACGCGACGGGAACGCGTGCGGATTGATGATCACGTCCGGCTGCATGCCGCTCTCGGAGAACGGCATGTCGACCGCCGGCCACTTTTGCGAGCACACACCCTTCTGGCCGTGACGCGAGGAGAACTTGTCGCCGATCACGGGCGAGCGCGTGATGCGAAGCATGATCTGCACCTTCTGGCACTCGCTGTCACCTCCGCCGGAGCCGGCGTCCGAGCCCAAAAGACGCACCGTGTCGACGTACGCGTACTCGTCGCCCTTGAACTTCTTGAACATGGTCTTGCCGCTCACCTCGTCCCAGTACGCGCAGATCGGCTCGCCCGCCAGCACCTTCTGTCCGACGTACGGCAGACCGTCCTGGTCGAGGATCGCACGCTGCGCCTCCGTCGGGCGCGAGTTGGGCGCAAACCCAAAGTGCAGCGTCGGCACACTCGAGCTCGCCGACTTGCCCTTCAGATCGCGCAGGTCGATCGTCTCGGACTTGTACACGGTTCCATATCCGAACCCACGCTCGTGCGCGCTCTTGTTCAAGATCATCGCGTCCTCCATGTCGTATCCCGTGTACGAGATCACCGCCACAATCGCGTTCGTCCCGTTCGGGTAGTCGTCGAACCCGTACTTGTTGTACAACTCGGGCCGAACCACGGGCGTCTGCGGCGTCTGGATCCGGTACAGCTTGTTGTCCGTCCTCCGGCTCACCGCCGTCGACGCCGTACCCATCGTCTGCTTCATCATCTGAGCTTGATAACAGTTGCGTGGGGATTGGTTGTAGTCCGAGAAGGGCGTCAAGTTGGCGAGCACCGAGAGGATGGACGTGGGCGCCAACTCGACGTGCGTCGAAATGCCGGGGACGATCTCTTGCGGGTCGCAGGCGATGTCGAGGTAGACCTGCTCAAAGGGACCGACCATGTCGATCTTGTTGTTGTGGAGCAGACGCACGGGACGCATCATGCGGGCGCGGTTGGAGAAGAGGTAGAGACCGGGATACTGACCTGCGCGCGAGGTGGGCACGAAGCCAATCTCGAGGTCGAGCGGCACGTGGTGGAGCCCCTCGGTCTTCCAGATGCGGAGCGCGGTGGCCATGTGCTTGGCGAGCGCAGGCGTGGTGTAGCCGAGGATGGCACCGTCGAGCTGGACGACGACGATGTGTTCGCTAGCATTGGCGTTCTTCTTCTGGCTGGCAGCAGCGGCGCCGACGGCTCCGACAGCGAAGGCAGCTTCCGTCATGCCGAGACCCGACAGCAGCGCATGGATGTGCGACACGTCCGGCTGGCGCGTCGTCATCCGACACGTGTGCGAGAAGTGGTTCAAGAGACCGCATGGCGAACCGTCTGGCGTGTGGACGGGGCACAGGAAGCCCCACGCCTCGGGAAGCAGCTTTCGCACCGAGGTGGTCTTGAGCTCGGCGAAGAAGGCACCACGATGCACCGAACGGAAATGGGCGAGGTATCGCGCAAAGTTGAGCTTTTCGGCCATGATGGTGAAACCGGACGTCTGCTGCAGATCGAGACCTGAGGGAGAAGACAAGTTGCCCGTGGCAAGGAAGGAGGCGATCTTGACGCCAACGTCGATGTTGACCTTGGAGATGGTCTTCTTGATGTATCTCGAGTCGTAGAAGTCGACTCCCTTGACCTTCATGCGCACATCACGGGCGATCTGGGCGCGGACGTTGGCGACGGCCTCGTCGATGCGCTCCTTGATGATCTGACCCACCAAGAACCCAGGCATGAGGATCTCGTGGTGCTGGGGCGAATCGGCATTGTCGGCGCACGACTCGCCCGCAACGAGTGAGTAGAGCTTCTGGATCATAAAGATGAGCATCTTGTACTTTTCGCGAGGGCTGTCGAGGTGGACGAGGAAGATGCGGTGGATGAGCTCGCTTCCGACCTGCGCATCGTTCCAGTCCTCGGGGCAGCCCAGCACGACGCGGAACTTGGAGCCGAGGTACTCGAGACACTGGTGGCCGGACCAGAGGCTGTACTGCTTAAAGTTGCGGAGGAGCAGCTCGACACGGTCGGTGAGGAAGGTGTTTTCGAAGTCGCCCTGGACGATGGAAGCAAAGATCTCCTTGTCGGTCGCATCTACGAGCGCCTTGAGCACCATGACGACGGGCACCATGTACTCCTGCTTCCTCCAGCTGAATCGCAGCGTCAGACCACCGTTGTGGAGGTAGTGGACGGCGTTGGTGACGCTGATGAGGTCCTCCTTGTGTAGACATCGGATGACGATGGCCTTGTTCGAGTAGCTCGGGCCACGCTTCTCGAAACTGGGACGCTCGATGGCTTGTGGGCTGTTGGCCTTGGCGACGATGAGGTATCGGATGAGACGCTCGTTACCGTTGACGAGGAAGTAGCCACCAAACTCGTTGGCCTCTTCATGGTGCGCAACGAGTTCCCTGGACGACATGCCGCGCAGGTTGCATCGATTGGAGCGGACAAGAACGGGGCAGTTGCCCAACGAGACAATGTCGCTCTGCTCGGGATCGCCGTTGACGCTCCAGCAGAGTCGAGCGGTGAGCTTGCCCGTGTAGGTAAAGAGCCTCTCCCTGGCTTCCGAGGGGAACACCCTGCGTTCGCGCACGCCCTTTGCACGCTCGTTGACGAGCGGCTTGGAGAGATTGACGCTGTCCATGCGAAGCGTGATGCGGTTGCCGAGACCATTGCTGGCGTCACCTTGCCCGTCGAACACGATGCGTGGTGGCAGACGACGCAGACTCTTCTCGAGCAAGCCAGTGCCTTCGTTGACGAAGCCCGAGACGGTGGCCGATGCAGGTGGGTCGAGCGACGGGTCCTCCGCCCAGAGGGCATTGAAGGATTCGATGTTGGGTGCAACGAGCTCGGTGAGTTCTGGTGCAACGAAGCCCTTGTCGGTGGGAGCAGAGTATCGCTCTTGACGCTCGAGGGGGAAGAAGGTGTGTCGCTTTTTCCAGAGCGGTTGCTCGTTGTCGATGCCTGCTTCCTGTCGTGCGGCTTTGAGCGAGTTGGGGAGCGAGTGGACCGTGTCAGGCGGAGTTGAGGGGCCGTCGAAAGACGAGCGCGAGCTCGATGAGCTGGCCGACGACATGGAGTCCGACATTGTGTGAAACCGACGACGCGGCGGCGTATCTACAAGGATGCGCGAGACGAAAGCCGGTTGTCGGATGGTAGTGGCGGACAGAGAGAGATTGAGGTGACGAGGATTCGAGGCAGCCGACCGCAAGGCTGAAACGAGGATTGTAGGAGGAAGGAGAAGTGAGGATAGGAAGACAGGAAGGCAGCTCTTTGTTCAGGGTTCGAGAGGAAGAGGCAGACGACAGCCAAAAAAAAAAAAAAAAAAAAAA
>JALCCG010000269.1:15543-28353 GCA_023212695.1 Sporisorium sorghi | reverse complement strand
AAAATTTCTCCATGTCAGAGAAATATAGTGGAGCTGCTGCCTGAAAATTCCAAAATTGCGAAAATCCACAAAATTGCAAAAATCCACTGGCCCTGAGGGCTGTCCAAAATTGTGAAAATCCAACGGCCCTCAGAGCCGGTCAGTTCCACACCTACGTGAATTCCACATCTACGTGATACACGTTACGTTAATTTACAGTGCCCGAGGAATTACCAATGTAGTCGCCCCCCTCTGCTCTTTGGTCCGCTGTGCCGGGCATGAGGGTACCTTTCCCTCTGGATAGTGAACGCCCGCCGTTCGCCAAAGCACAGCACCACTGAAACTACTGCCGTCCCTTCCTCTCTCACACTCTGCTCTCACCCTCTCCCTCACACACACTCAGCCGTACAATCGTCTCCCAAATGTCAGCAGTACCAAGCTACTTCGCACACGACTGCCCGGATCTCATACTTGCGTTGCATTTCTCTCTAGTCAATCATGCCTTACATCTCCAGCTTGCCGTCTAAACCTGCTCGACATAGTTAGCAGGGAACAACCCCGTTGCGCCCGTGCGCTCATTCGTACCGCTCCACCAATCATCGCTGATCTGGTCGTCCACCTGAACGATTGTGTCGCCCTCGCTGAACGTGAGTTCGTTGTCTTCGGACGCGTCAAAGTCGTACAGTGCTGTGCAGACTAGGCCGCGTGCTGCTGCTCCGCCGGCGGCAGCGGGGGGTGCAGGAGGAGGTGTTTCTTCCTCCGCGGCCGGTGCTGCGGGAGGGGGAGGCGGGGGCGGTGGGATGTCGTCCTCCTCCGGCACCGCTGGCGCGGCAGGAACGGCAGGAGCAGCGGGCGGTGCCGGTGGAGCAGGCGGAGCAGGCGGAGCAGGCGGAGCTCCCTCCTCCTCTCCCCCGCCTTCGATCAGCTCGACATACGAAGCAGGGAAAAGACCCTCGTGTCCGTGCTCGTCGACACCGGACCACCAGCCGTCGTCGATCTGCTCGATGTTCGAGATGATCGCTCCCTCCACCAGCGTCAATTCGTTGTCTTCGGCTGCGTCGTATGCCCATGCTACGCGGCCTCGCAGACCACCACTGCCGCTTCCTCCGGCTCCCGCAACGGACAGGTGAGTAGACTCGAGCTGCGTGGTGGTTTCTTCGACACCAGCTGCGGGAGGAGCAGGAGGCGCAGGCGGAGCAGGCGGTGGAGGTGGCACTTCGTCTTCCGTTGCTTCCTCCTCAGGCGCTGCTGCAGCTGCCGCAGGTGCAGGCGGAGCAGGAGGTGCAG
Organism: Sporisorium sorghi; assembly: GCA_023212695.1. NCBI lineage: Eukaryota > Fungi > Basidiomycota > Ustilaginomycetes > Ustilaginales > Ustilaginaceae > Sporisorium > Sporisorium sorghi. The sequence goes on along the minus strand of JALCCG010000269.1, from coordinate 27,087 downwards.
CAGGAGCCGCAGGGGCAGCCGGCGCAGCACTCGCCTTTGCAGCAGCCCCACCACCAGTCCCAAAGCTCGCCGTACGCATCCCCGAACTCAGCTGCTTAACCCGCGCCTCCTCCTCCTCCTTCTCCTTGCGCGCCGCCTCCTGACGCTGGCTCCACGTCAACTTGCCTGCTGTCCCACCCGAAGCGACACGCGGTGCGGGCGCAGCGGGAGCAGCGGAGGCAGACGAGTCACCAAAGGGAAAGCGGTTGGCCATGTTGAGCTTGCCCGGCTTGCCGAGGCTGACGGGCTGGTAGGCGGTGCCGACGGGCTGGATGCGGTCGTCCTCGGCGGGTTTGGGTGGGGCTGCGGCCGCCGAGGGTTCGGGGCGAGGCGCGGGTGGAATTGAAGGAGTGCTGACTGGCTTGGGAGCAGCCGGTGCAGCCGGTGCTGGAGGAGCAGCTGGCGCAGTGGGAGCATTGACACGAGGCGCGCTCGGAATCTGCGGCGCCGGCGCAGCCCCCGATCGGATCTGCTGCAGCTCGTCCCGCTTAGAAGCATACGTCGTGCCCACCGGTGCGATCGTATCCTTTGGCGCGGCCTTCTGCATCCCCCTGATATCCGGCGTACCAATCGGCTTGTAGCTCGAGCCCACCGCCCCAATCGGGCCTCCCAACTGCGTATTAGCCGCCTTGCCCGCAGCCGAGTAGTTCGCACCCGACGACTCTGCAATACGACGCATGATCAGTTTCGGATCCACATCGGCCTCCGAGCGCGCATTGATGCTGACATGGTACGCTTTCAGATATTGCGCCACGGCCGACGAGTGCGTCGCGAACAAGCCCTTGCGGTTCTCGGGCACACCTTCACCGCACCAGTTGATGAGCGCGAACTTGGGCAGCTGCGTGTTGGGATCCTTGACGCGTGCGAAAGCGTACTGGATGCGGCCGTCGGAAAACTCCTCGTTGAGATCGTCCAGATCACCGTTTTCGACTACTTGGACGCGGAGATCGTTGGAGGCCTTTTCGTACGTGAGCACGAGGTAGTCCTTGGCGCCGTCGAGCACCTTTTCGTAGGCGTCGCGGATGGCGCTCGAGGAGAGGTTGACTGTGAGCGACATGTTGAGGGGTTTGCTCACAGAGGATGTTGATGGAGGAGAGGGATGGTGAGAGTCAATGTCATCTGACGAAGCTGTTCCTGTTGGACGGTGGAGTAAGATTAAGTGAATCCGGCGTGGCTGTGAAGCGCAACGAGAACCGCGCACGGAGCACCGTCGTGGTGAGGCGAATCGCCCGATTTTTGTTTTTTGCTGAGTGTAGCCCAGCCCGGCATAACATCTTTCAATTTTTATTTTTATTTTTCCCTCAGCCGTGTCCACCCGACAAAGGTCTTGCCCCAAGCGCAAATCGCAGTTGCCGGGAGCATAGCATTAGACGTTGCTGCGTGTGTGTGTTGGTCAATTTTTCACGCAGCGGAAAACGCACTTTTATCGATCGGCGAGATTACTGTATTCTTGCCAGAGTTGCGCCGCGTTGGGGCCAACTTGTCAATTTTGGCTCGATTTTCTGCCTTGCTGTTGCGTGCTTTGCGGCGGATCGAGCATCAACCTTCTGTCTTTTCGGTCTGACTTCCTCCTTCTTCCTCTCCATCATCTACCATCAGCCTTCCCCTATAATATCCTAAGCACACAAGTCAAAATGGTCGGAACGCTCGTACTCACGCGTCACGGGCAGTCGGAGTGGAACAAGCTCAACCTGTTCACGGGCTGGAAGGACCCTGCTCTCACCGAGCTTGGTCGCGAAGAGGCCCTCACTGGCGCTAAGCGCGTCGCGGCCACGGGCATCAAGTTCGACGTCGCCTTCACCTCGGCCCTGCAGCGCGCCCAAACCACCCTGGGCATCCAGCTCAAGGAGATCGGCCAGGAGGACATCCCCGTCCACAAGGACCAGGCGCTCAACGAGCGCGACTACGGCGAGCTCAGCGGCCTCAACAAGGACGACGCGAGGAAGAAGTGGGGCGAAGAGCAGGTGCACATCTGGCGTAGGAGCTACGATATTCCCCCGCCCGGTGGTGAGAGTCTGAAGTTGACCGCGGAGAGGGTGTGGCCGTACTACCACAAGGAGATTCTGCCGCTGGTCAAGCAGGGCAAGAATGTCATTGTGGCTGCGCACGGTAACTCGCTGCGTGCGATGATCAAGGATATCGAGGGCATCTCTGATGATGACATCGGTAAGTGAAATCCACCTTTCCCAGTCCAAACTTTTGCAGCCCACTTCATCGTAGAGGAAAGCGACAAGCATACTGACACTCATTTCCCCTTTCTGCTCATCGTAAACGCACACAGTCGGCCTCGAACTCGCCACCGGCGTCCCCATCCTCTACAAGCTCGACGCCGACGGCAAGGTCGTCTCCAAGGAGATCCTCCAGGGATAGACATCTTCACTCTTGTGTTGCAGTCGCCGACCTCAGGTTGTTTCGATTCTGCACGCTCGCTCGATCGTACAAATAAATGCAAATCAGATTTTTACAAAGTGTCCACCGATCACGCGAGAAGGACTGTGACTTCGCGCGGGGCAGCTGTCTCGCCGTGAGCGGATATCGTGACATCTGCAAAGAGACAAGCGCAGATGAGCACTCAAGAACAAGTTCTGAGCTTCATCACAATGTTTGCATCTCCCGGTACAGCACAAGCGGAAAAGACCTCCTCGAACGAACACTCCAGAAAGATTCTTCGATTCTTCAGATATAACGTTACACCACAACAAAGGCACGACTACATCGCTGACGAGCAGACAGCAACGTGCGAGGGACATCCTAGAAGAGGGCATATGTGAGAGAAACGAGGATTGCCAAGTCAGTCCCGCGCACAAAGACATGCTGGAGACTAGCTCGCTCCAAATTTTTTCACGAGCTTCAGGTCGATTTGACACCTTCCCCGTCAACAGCAGGCACCGTGCTGCTCGCCGCGGTCTCGGCACTCGACACAGTGGTGCTGAGACTCGTCGAGGTGCTCAGCAGCTGTGCAGCCCCCGCCGGCTGATCGCCATTCTCACCGCCCGTCTTGCCGACCTTCTGCATAAAGTTGGCCACCCGCGCCAGATCCACATCGGGGCCGTCGCTCTCCATGGCGGTGAGCAGCTCGGTGAGCATCCCCTCGACTTTATCTTGCGGGATGTTGGCGCAGATGGCGACCACCTGCTGGCATTGAGCCTCCTTCTTGGCGCTCGAGTCTTCCAGTTCGGCAATCTTGGCGGCCAAGTCGTCACAGCCGGATTGGTAGAACGAGACGAGCCAGCGCAAACGCACCAACTGCTCCTGCTCGACCAGCTCTGCACTGACCGAAGTGGCACCCAGCGACTTGAGGTCCGACTCGACCGTGCTGGACGACAGCAGCTCCTCGACGAGCGGTTCAGGACCCGAGGCGAGCACAGGTTTGACGTCCTCGGCATCGTCCACGTCCATCGCATCGGCCGGCTTGCTTGATGATGCGGCAGCCGCAGCCGCTGCCTCGCTCTCAAGCTCTTCCAACTTGACCGCTGCATCCGCGTCCTCCCACCCGAGCTGCGCAACAATGGCACGGCGCAAGTTCTGCACGCGTTGACGAGCCTCGTCCTTCTCGGCGAGCTTGCCCTGCGCAGCAGAGACCGTCTTGCGACGCGCAGCCAGGTCTCTTGTAGCAGCTTGCAAGTGACTCTGTACCGTCGAGATGGCGTCTTGCTTCTCCTTGAGTTCGCGCTCAAACGTCGACTGCAGATCGTCGAGCGTCGAGCTGAGCTGGTCGCGCACGTCGGAGCTCTTCATCACAGGCACCTGGGCGGGTCGCGTCAAGGCCGAGATGATGTCGGACGGGTTCTGCGATGCAAGATCCGCCGCTGTCAATGGCGGCAGAGACGAGACGGTGCTGGCACCGGCAATGGAGCCGCCGTCGTTCTGAGACAGAGTCGAAGCATTGTCGCCGCCAGACTCGATGCCCCAGTCGGATGGGCGGATGCCCAGCGCGTTGGGAAGATCCTTGCGAGCACCAACGTCGAGAAGCATGCGCACCATGCTGGCATTACCGAGACGCGCGACGATGCCCAATGCCGTCTCGCCGTCCTCGTCCTGCGCATCAACGAGACCCTTGTACTTGGAGCTCTTCTCAGCAGAAATGTGCTCGAGCACACAGGCGAGATAGTATCTGGCCGAGGCGGCACGGCCTTTGAGCGCGGCGACGAGCGAGATGTGATGCAAGACAGTGCGCTTCTTGAAATCGCGCGTGTTGAGCGACGACGATAGCAGATGGAGCAGCTTGGGGAAGGAGGAGGCGTCGTACGAGTTGGTGACGAGCACCGAGCGGTGGAGGGCCGTCTCGCCAGCGTGGTTGCCGGCATGGACGTTGGCTCCGCCCTGCCAAGGAGGACGCGCGGTGAGCGTGCGGACCAGTTTGAGACGGCACAGAGCCGAAGCCCAGTGCAGAGCAGTGTGGCCGTGGTCGTCCGTGATGAGATCGACGGTGGCCTTGGGACCATCGGAACCACTGGCGCCAAGCCCGCCCAAGCTCGCCTTTCCTCTCAAGTCGGCCAGCAAGCCGTCTAGCTTAGCTACGTACGCATCGTCGTCCTCGTCTGCCGCTGATGCTGATGCTGATGCAGGGGCAGCTGCACCGGAAGCCGCAGGCGTACCCTCTAGCACACCGTCGTCGGAAAAGAGGCTGACGAGGCGATCGCGCATTCGCTTTTCCCCCTCGTCGTACGGCTTGGGCGGCAGAGCACGGTCAGCATAGCGCGGAACGGAGCCATCTCGCCCAGCCGCATCGGGAGGACCAACGGCCATACGGTGTCCTCGAGGTGCCGATGCTGCACGCAAAGAACCACCGGCGGGGCCGAGAGCATTGAGATCCTTGACGGGCGATGGGCCGAGCAGGAGACCAGAGTCGCGTGCTTGCTGCTGCTGCTGGGGAGGACTCGTCAATCGCGAACGCTTGGCAGCAGATGCATCTTGCTGATCGTCTTGGGCAGCAGCTCGCTTGTCGCCAACCGCAGTCGCGGCAGCGTCTGCAGCCCCTGGGGCCGGAAGTGGCACACCTTGTGGCGTGTAACCGTAGACATTGTAACTGCGAAGCGCCTCCTGCTCCGCCTGACTCGATCCAGGCGGGATCGCCTGAGGCCCGGCTGGTGGCACTGCACCGTCGGTGGTGTAGGTACCGTTGCCCAAAAGACCGCTGGCTCCAGGCGGCATGAAGAGTGCGGGGGACATTTCTCGCTGCTGTGCGTCCTTGGGTGGACGCAACGAAAGGAAGCGAGGCTGCTGGCTGGGACCACCGATGCTAGACGGCGCAGGGGAGTAGACTTTGGAGGGAGTTTGACTCCTTCCGTCGTGAATGGCCGAAGCCGACGAGTTTCGTGCCGACGAAGCGGGCTTCTTGCGCTGGTAAAGCTTAGGGATCTGATCAGCCGTGGCGGGGTCAAACTCGAGGATGGGCTGGAGGAGATGTGAGACGTTGTACTCGGCGGCGACCTGTTGGGCTCGCTGCAGAGGGATCCAGGTTCCTTGGAACTTTCCGTAGCCTCCCTGAATCTTTTCGTGCTCGCCGGTGAGGATGCTCTTTTCGAGGATCTTGGTTCGTCTTGTCTTTTCGATGCCGGCAATCTTGAGAATCTGGGTGGCGTTGAGCCAGCCGTCGCCGCGTCGTCGCATGACGGCGATGCCACGGACGGTGATCTCGTAGACGGGCACGTTGGAGTAGGTGGCGAGGTAGACGGTGGGGACGTTGCCGACGGGGTTCTGCAAGGCAGCGTTGGCCTGTGCTGGGGTCATGTTCTTGAGCTGTGCGGGTGTCAAAGGGCCAGCTTGAGCTGGAGTGGAAGCGCCGTTGGTGGCAGCGGCGGAGGCAGCGCTCTGACCCATGACTCGTTGAAGAGTCTCGGAAGCGGCAGAGGCGCCCGAAGCAGCGGTGGTAGACATGGTGGTAGAAGGAGCGTTGGCGGGGAGCAAGCCAGCACGTTGCAAAGCCGAGGTGGTGAAGCTGAGGTTGGAGCTTGGATGCGAAGATGGCTTGAGTGGGTCAAGGAGGGAGGCGTGCGAAGACGAAGTGCTATCGACGAGCGAGCTCGCAGCAACCTCCTGCACTGGACGAAGAGGGTTGTTGGTGTCGACGAAGGCAGAGGATGATGTCGCAGCGGCAGCAGGAAGAGAGCTTGCTTCTGGTGCGTGTGCGTGTGTGTAGGCGTGGGAAGCTGTTGGGTGGGAGGTGGCGGGAGGGTTCAGAGGCATCTGCGTGTGTGTAGATGGAGGAGGTTCCGTGACAGACGGAGGACAGAGATCAACCAAAGATGGGGATCACGAGCTGTTCATGAGAGGGACGAAGAGCTGGTTGGTTGACGAGAACAAAGTCGATGATGTTTCCCTGGTGAAAAAGAAGCTCCAGGCGGTTGTCGAAGGGGAGTGATCACGAGTGTCGTGGGCGTGAACGGAAAACGCTTTTCATAAGACGACGAGATGGTCGAGGATGAGGAAGAGGATGATGATGATGATGATGATGATGATGGATCGAGAAGGTGGTCGAGGGGTCGATAGCCTCGCGCCTCTTCTTTTGCTTGCGGAAAGTGCTGGATTGGCTCAAAGCGGAAAGAGGGAAAGAGAGAGAGAGAGAGAGAGAGAGAGGGCTTGCTCAGGCTGTGTGTGAGAGAGAGGTTGTTCTCGCTTGGTTGGGAATTGTGTGCCTTACGACGCGAGAGAGCGCGGACTGACTGGCTGTGTGCTGAAATTCAAAAGTCACACACAAGTCTCGACTTGTCTTGAGCGCGTTGAGTCTCGCTCTCTCTTCTTCAACGAGTGCACACGCTGCTTTCCAGCCTGTCTCCGCTCACCAAGAACGTCAATCACAGCTACAGTAAATTAGATTCAATTGTGATGTGAGAAGGAGGGAGAGTGACTGGCTCGGAGAATGCGAGAAAAGTCACACATTCAGCACACACGCGGCGCGCCCTCTCTTCTGGCTCTTCTGCTCTTTTGACTGACCGTGCGACTGACTCTCTCTTTCTGCCGCCTCTGGTTAAAGTGGCATCGCGACCAGTGAACGCGTCGCGCGCCCTTTTTTTTTTTTTTTTGCTTTCAGCCCTTTCGATCCCGAATTTTCAGCTCAGCAAGTCCCTTCGAGAATTCGAATTTGCCTGGCTGCTCGAAGAGAGAAAAGCCACCTCTTCCTCTTGCTCGCTCGCTCTCTCTATTGACCAGGCGGCTCCGTTTTCATCTCGATTCCAGCTGATTGCCCCTCTCGACCTTTGCGGCACTCTACGCGTCGCGTCTTCAGCTTGTTCCAACCAGCTCTGCCGCTTCTCTGCTGCCGCGAGCTGTTCAGCTGTCTGGGTCGTCACTCGTTCCGCTCTGAGCAAGTTCATCTTCATACACACTCCACCAAGTCGCCAAGATACTGTTGAATCGAGAATCATATGCAAAACAGTGCGTTGACAGGACAAACATCATCTGAGAGTGGGAGCGTCGGCGAGAGACCAGCCTCAATACCCACCAAAGCCACCTCCATATCCATTGTGAGGATACTGCTGCTGCTGCTGTGGCGCCTGCTGCCCAAAGCCCATCCCCGTAATCTGCGGCATCACTCCTCCCGGCTGGAACCCGGTCGGCTGCGGTCGAAGCGCATCGTACTTCTCGCTCGCCTGCGGCGCCGCATTGGGATCCTTGGCAAACGCGCCCGTCTTCATCTGCTGGAAGATGTTGCTCGCGTTGAACTTGTCCTTCTCCTCCTGCGCCGCCTGCTGCTGTTGCGCCTGCTGCTGCGATCCAAGCCCGAACCCGGTCTGCTGCGCCATAAGCTGCTGCGGAGTCTGCCCAAAGTTGTTGGATCCGGTTTGTTGCGGCTGCATGCCTGGGAATCCCGTCTGCTGCGCGTTGATCTGGCCACCAGCATACGGAGACGAGCCGTTCATGTAGCCTCCACCGTTGCCGAAGCCGGTAGCCTGAGGTTGCATTCCCATACCGCCCATCTGGCCCATCTGGCCCATGCCGGTGTTCTGGAAGCCCGTCATTTGAGGCTGCATGCCTTGTATACCTTGCATACCCTGCATGCCCTGCATTCCCCAGCCAGTCTGCTGCGGCTGCATGCCCGTCATCTGCATCCCCATCATGCCCGTCTTGGTCGGCACAAACTGTCCTGTTCCCTGTGTGGGCACCAGCGGCTGCAACAGCCCCTGGTTGACAGGCACAGGCGCATACGGTCCGCGTGGCGCGTTCGGGTTGTACGCCTGCGACTGTCCCAGGAACATGGACCCGGGTGAAGGGCTTGCACCGGGACGCGGGCCTGCGCTGGCCGACGGAGGTTTCATCGCCGCAAGCTTCTCAAACAGCGCCGAGTTCGGGTCTGCAGGTGGAGCAGGAGACGTGGCCGGTGCTGGCGAAGTGGCAGCAGCGGCGACTGGAGCAGGTGGCGGAGTGGGAGCAGGCGGTGCCGCAGGCGTCGAGGGCGCAGGAGATGCAATAGTGGGCCTCGCAGGCGTCGCTGGCTTGGTGCTCGGAGGTCGCGGCGTCCATGCATCGTCGTCAAATCCGTTGGCGAGCGAAGAGCCCGTGCGTTTAGGAGCCACCGACGGGCTCACGGTGCCGGCGCGAGCGGGAGGCGTGGCAGTGCGAGCAAGCGATTCAGAGGCTGCAGCCAACGAAGCAGCGTCGACATTGCTACCACCCGTGCTCTTGGGCGTAGGTCGGCCGCGACGCGTGTTGTTCTTGAGCGTGCCGTCCGCGGCGGAGAACAGCTGCGGCGGAGCTGGGCTGACCGAATCGCCTCTTCGCGCCGAGCTCTCCTGCTCCTGCAGCTTGCGTGCGAGCTCCTCGTCCGCCTTGATCTGCTTTTCCAGGTTGGCCGCGGTGTTGGCATTTGCACGACCCGACTGGCGCGACGACGACGAGTGCGTCTTGTCGCGGCGGTATTTCTTGTCGATGAATTTAGTCACACGAATGATGTCGCCCTCGCGCAGGCCGAGGCTGCGCAACGTACCGGCGTCGAGGTCGCCGAGCACTGTCTCGTCGATCTTGTCACGCTCGAAAGAGCTGGCGTAGCGTGTGCAGTCGTCGACGTCGACGCCGGCCGCGAGGAAGAACTCGAACCAGTCGACGTTACGCTTGGGACCCGATCGTGCCTGCTCGCGACGTCGCTGTTCGCGCTCCTTTTCCTTGCGACGTTCTCGCTCTCGTTCGCGCTCTTCTCTGGACATTCCGCTGCCGCTGGTCGACGAAGGCTGCGAGCGGCTCGACTGGCGTTCACGCTCTCGTCGTCGTGCGGTCGAAGCGGCAATCTCGTCGTCGGTCGGGTTGAGTTTCTTGCCCGTGATGTCTTCGAGGAATTGGATGTCGCCGTTCGACATCTTTTCGACGGCCACCTCGATCACGACGCCGTTCATCTTGTGCAGACGGATCTTGCCCTGGTTGAAGCCCAAGAACTCGGCCTCGACCTTGAAGGAGCCGGTGCGATCGGTCCACACGCGCGTGTTGTTGGGCGACGGCTTGGAGCGACCGCCGCCGTCCTTGGGACGTTCGGGTGCACTGCGACCCTGAGGGATGGAGACGTTCTTGGCGGCGCGGCTGACTTCGGTGGTGCTGGGACGCTGGGTGAGCTTGGGCGGGGCAGGTGCGGGCTGTGCTTTGAGTGCCTCGCGTCGCGTCCTCTCCTTCTCCTCCCTCTGTCTACGCTCCTCGGCTTCCCTCTGTCGACGTGCCGCAGACTCGGCAGCTTCGCGCCGACGTTCTGCTTCGGCCACGGCAGCGGCTTCTTCTTCCTCCTCTTGGCGACGTCGCTCCTCTTCCTCCTGCTGTGCCGCGAGGGCGGCGGCGGAGGACGAGCCTGCGCTGCCAGCCGCGGGAGCGTCGGCGGCTTCAACGTAGCTGGCGGGCACAACACCCTCTTGGCCGGCATCGTTTCTGACCTTCCACCAGTCGTCGTTCTCCTTTTCGAGGATGATGAGGTGTTCGTTTTCGGTCACGGTGAGCTCGTCATCGCCTTGAGCCTCAAAGTCGTACATGGCGACGGCGTGCTCGACGGCTTCTTCTGGAGCAGCAGCAGCAGCAGCAGCAGCAGCAGCGGGAGAGGCGGCCTGCTGCGACTGGAAAGAGACGGTCTTGCGCACCGGTGGAGGTAGAGTTGCGCTTGCGCTGCGTGTGGGCGGTGGCAGCGTTGCGGCGGGGGCAGCAGGTGCAGCAGGTGGCGCAGGCGGGGGGGGAGGTGGCAGTGGCACTGAACCGGTCGAAACAGCAGGCGCAGGTGGAGCCGCGGGAGAGGCAGGCACAGCAGCAGCGGATGCAGATGCGGATGCGGAAGCGGACTCTGCATTGGCCTTGCTTGCTTCGATCTTCTTGACAATGTCGTTGGCAGCATCCTTGGAGCCAGTGTGGAAGTCGAGTGTCGACTCAGACAGACCTGCTTCGGGCGAGAGTTCAAGGTGGAGCGTCTTTCCCTTTTCGAGCGAGTGGCTGACAATATGAAGGACGCTGATCTTTTTGACGGGGGTCTTGTCGCTTTCGGAGGCAAAGAAGAGCGAGGCGTTGCCGATGCCGAGGGTACCCTTCTTTTTCTTCTTCTTGCTGTCGAGCGCCGAAACTGGCCACATCTTGATCTCGTCGCCCTTGCCGATGTGTGCGGTCTGTGGAAGCTGGATTTGGGGGATGGCTGCGCTAGAGGCGGTGACGTCGGCATCATCATCTTCGTCGTCGTCTTCGTCGGCTGCTGCATACTCATCCTCGACGATGGGCGCGGCCCCCGTGTCGACCGCCTCGGCTTCGTCGACGTAGTTGGCAGGCACATAGCCGAGCCTTCCTTCGCCGCCGCTGAGTGGATCTTGGCCCTGCTTCTTGACTAGCAGCCAGACGCCGTCAGACTCGTAGACGCGGAGCAGCTCGTCTTCTGCCATGGAGAGCTCGTCGTCGGTCTGCGCCTCGTAATCGTAGAGGGCGCGGCTCAAGCGGATGGGTTCGGCCTCCTCGACGTAGTTGGCGGGCACGAGACCGACGGTGCCCTCGTCGGGATCATCCTGGATGGGAGTGCCGTCCTCGTTGAGACGACGCAGTTTGGCCTTCCACCACTCTGGATCGTCGGACTCGAGGATGTAGAGGTAATCATCCTCGGTGAGGTTGAGTTCGTCCTCGGCTTGGGCTACGTAATCGTAGAGCGCCTTGCACAGCGCTACGTACGCCATGGCGGGCTGCTATTTCGCTCGCCAAACGGAAGAACGACAGAGTGAAGTGTGGTGGTGGTGATAGCCTGGTCGAGTTGGAGATCCGCCTGGATGATCCGTTTGCGAGTGTCCGTGCACAACTAAGCCCGGGCTGTATCAAAGATCCACCAATGTTCTCCGAGTGTGAGCGATGATAGGAGATCGGGGTGGATCAAGTTAGTGGTGATGGTGAGGGAGAAGCGGAGAGAAGGAACAGTCGGCAAAATGTGCACTGATTGAGGATGGACTCGGCTGCGGATCAGGGGGAAAAGGCAAAGCAAGAGGCCGACAGAGAGAGAGAGAGAGAGAGAGAGAGAAAGAGACAGTCAGAGTGGGTGTGCGTGTGGAGAGAGAAAGGGCAGAGAGAACA
>JALCCG010000269.1:0-15446 GCA_023212695.1 Sporisorium sorghi | reverse complement strand
ACAGAGAGAGAGAGAGAGAGAGAGAGAAAGAGACAGTCAGAGTGGGTGTGCGTGTGGAGAGAGAAAGGGCAGAGAGAACACCGCGCCGCTTTGGAGCTTCGAACAGGGCTCAAAGAGATAGCCCGACCCAAGGCTGACACGGCAGCAGAGCAGCCGAGCAGCAGCAGTCAGTCACAACAGTCACACGCACTGCACGGCTGTGGAGGAAAATCGAGTCGAGCGTTCTCAAACATGACCGTGCGAGGCCGTCTCAATCAAAATCACGAATCGCTGCAACACTCCCACACTGGCGCGGAGCTGTGCTTCCGATCTCGAGAAAGACCGCTCGCCCGCCCTTTTTCGGTCAACACGCACGATGACACCCCAATCACGCCGCGATTGCGACCCTTCGACCCTGTTTAGATGCTCTTCTGGGGATGCGTTGGACGCCTATCGCTTCTCACCCACTTCTGTGCTGATGGCAGGTCAATGTTGCTCCTGCAGTCCTGTGGGGTCTGTATTCGAGAGCGGCAGCTGCATGGATCGGCAGCAGTTGAGAGGGCCTTCTGCAGTCTTCACGGCCGACAGTTGGATTTTTGACAGAGTGTTAGACTTGGCTGCAACGGAACGAAGCGGAAATTCGCGAAAAAAAAAAAAAAATAAATAAATAAAAAATAAAAAAATCATAATCCCGATCTCTCTCATGCCTTCTGCCAGTCAGACAGGCACTGGTTGAAATCGGGCGAAATTTGAAATCGCAGAGCAGCAGCAGCGCAAAACCGCTTTCGGGTCCGTTTCGACGATTTCAGGCCGAGAGAAGGTTCAATCGCTCGTCACTCAGAACAACGCCAACACGATCTAATCACATCGACGCTGCCCTTTCACCATCACCTTCTTGAACCTCTCTTGCCCTACTTCGAGAAAGAACCTTTCATCACAGTGTGTATCTCGTTCGACCACGCAGCACCAACAGTCAGCCACGACATACAAAGGGGATTCGGACTCTGTCGCAACCGCATCGTTAAGGTATACTGACCATCGACACTTCTCTTGACTCGCCGCACAGATGCCCGTCGGAACCATCCCCGCTATCACCGGAAAGTTGCGCAAGCGACTCATCCTCGATCTCACCGTCGCGCTCGGCGGTGGCACTGCCATTGGCTACGGCTACTGGTGAGTACCATTGCACAGCACCTCACCCAACAGGCGCAAATTACGGTCCTTTCCAACCGTCGTAGGCTCGCATTCTGACTTCTGATTGCGATCTTGATCTCGTCATCTCTTTCTCTCCCTTCGTCGTAATAGGTACGGCGTCCACGTCCCCTCGGTGTCGCGCCGAGACGCCTTCTACGCCAAGCTCCAGGCCGAGCGATCCGAGTAAATCTCTTTCGCATCATTCGACAAATACCAATCCGCCTTGGCGAAAGATAACGATACGTCCGCGTGACACGACTCATCATGATCAACGTGTCATCTGCTCTGTCGTTGCAATCCGCATCAAGACGTTTTTGAAACTCAACTCTCGGTTCGGTGTGCATTCGACCGACTGCCGTTCGTTTGACACTTGGTTCGTTCGCCACGTTCACGACGAGTAGCGGTGAGAAGATTCTTGAATGCTTTCTGGCACAGCAACGGCGCAAGGCGAGCGGGAGTGGGAGGAGAACAGGCTATCTTTGCATGGATTGGTTCGAAGTGAAGGATACAAATACAGTGGACGTTGGGATAGCAGGAAAAGCGAGAGCCAGGCGAGGCAGCCTTGCCTCTCTCAACAATGTTGGGAGGTCGCTGACGTTGACAGCAATCGTCCACGCTTGCCGCCTCTCGGGTATTGGATGAGAGCAGTCCATCTTCTGACCCGCCATTGTGACCGTCTCACGACTGCTCAGCAGCGAGCTCCGCAGTGAGCGCGGCTATCCTTGCGCTCTTCTCCGCCTTCCTCTCCGCCTTTCTGCGCTTCCTCTCCGCTCTATCTTCGTCCTTGTCTCCATCTTGAGCCTTCTCCTTCTCCACCACCACCTCCGCCGTCCTTGCCTTAGCTTTCTTCCTCGCCGCCTGTTCAGCACGCGCCCGGTCCATCGCCTCGCGCATCGCCGCCTCCTCCGCCTCGCCCGGGTTGATCGTCACCACGCTCCCACCCACCTCTGGCTGCTTCCCCTTCGCCAACCCCGCCGCGTTGAAAAACTTGCCACAGACGGGACACGGCCTGTCGTCCGGCCTGTCCGCGTCACTCGCCTCCGACGCAGCGACGGTCGCGCGCAGCCCCGTGGCGCTCATCGCGCACCCGCAGCCCGCGATGTACACGAAGCGCTGCGTGCCGTCCATCTGCCGCGACGACAGCGGGCACATGAACGGGTACACCGAGTGCTGCTCGCTCACGGGCGTTGTGGGCGAGGGCGCGCGGTAGAGTGTATTGCGCGTGAGGTTGAGTTCGGTGATGTCCCGGAGCCCGCGGATGTGCGCGATCGGGTCTGATGCGGCATGGGACGGTTCGGTGGAGCTGCGCTGGAGCAGGTGTTGAACGATCGAGTCCTTGTTGTACAGCCGCCCGAGCGCGTCGGATGCAACTGGTGGGTCGAGGGGTCGGCGGGAGAGGGCGCAGACCGTCCAGAGGGACTGGCGGAGCAGCTCTGGGTCAATCTTTTCGGAAGTGGCTTTGGTGCGCACCAGCTCGTCACGCTTGGCGATCGAGCCGCCGTCGTTGCCCTGCAGAGGAGAGAGAGAGAGAGAAAGGCGTCAAGGGTGGTCAGTGACGAGATGTTGGAGAGTGTCGTGTGGCTCATTGCACTTACCATTGTGACTCTGGGGCCTTTTGACGCTTCGACTTGCTGTGAAGGAGCTTCGAAGTGAACGTGTATTGCAGAGGGTCCGCGGGAAGCAATCGAGTGCACAGTGGCGGAGGGTTGAGGTCGAGAACGTTGTCGAGAGAAGAGAGGAAGGCAAGACTTCAGGGTTCAAGTCGAAGCAGGGCGGAAGAGCTTCCAAAATTGGAGCGACACGTGACCGGACGCCTTGCCAATTTGGCAGTGGAGAAATGTCGCTCCCATCGCGCATCAATCACCCTATCTTCCTTCTCGATCCACCTTGTCTTCCTCACCATCAACCCCAGCTCGCCACTTGCAGCACTTGGCGGTGCTACACTCATCATCCCGCTCTGCTTGACGCTCGTTGATCGCGACGTCTTGCGCATCTCGTCGGCTGATCCGCCTGTCGGACATAAGACCGCGAGACCATCTGCGCCTTGCGTTGGCTTTGGATCGCATCTTCTTCGGGACGCAGTCGAGCACATCGGAGATTCCTTGACTGCGACAAGGGAAAAGCGGCAAAGCACGCAGCTTCGAAGGGCAAAGTGCTGCTAGGAACTTTCGCTAAGGCACTCGGGCGAGCCAAGCGAGACAGTCACTTGCGCATCAGCCGCAGCGTTGTCACCTGTCCGTCGGAGCAAAGCCAGAAGGCAATCTTGACACCAAAGCCTTCTCAGCTCTCAGGTGATCTGTCGCATCGGCCCTTCCGCTTCATCGGCACTCACAGCAGCATTCCTCCACCTCCTCCCACCGCAGCACCTCCTCGCCCAGCATGTTCTTCCTCAAAAACCTCACGCACAAGACGGAGCTGCACCCCTCCTACTTCGGGCCATCGATGGTCGAGTTCCTCAACCAAAAGCTCCGCGATGACGTTGAAGGAACGTGCACAGGCAAGCACGGCTACATCATCAAAGTGATCGGCATGGTCGATGTCGGGCAAGGGCGCGTGATCCCCGGCTCCGGTCTCGCCGAGTTCAACTCGACCTACCAAGCTGTCGTCCTCAAGCCGTTCAAAGGCGAAGTCATGGACGCCAAGATCACAAATGTCAACAAGATGGGCTTCTTCGCCGAAGTCGGCCCGCTCAACATCTTTGTCTCATCGCACTTGATACCGATCGAGTACAGGTTCCAGCCCGAGAGCAACCCCCCGGAGTTCGTCAGCGCCTCGGACAGGCTGGTCAAGGGCAGGAAGGTCAGGATCAAGATTGTGGGTACCAGGGTGGATGCAAACGAGATCTTTGCGATCGGGACTATGAAGGAGGACTATCTGGGGCCGTTTGATTGACGAGGCGGCCGAACGGTCGTAGTGCTCAGCTCAGAGCTCTTTCACGATCGTCAACGCGGTTCAGTCACGTCTTGTCAACATCTTTTTCTCATATAACGGTGCTTTGACAGAAGTTTGGATTACTGCAATCACGAGCGGGTGTCTGTGCCGATCAGCTCGACAAACACCCATCGTCCAGACCGCGGTGCTGCTTGCTTCGCGTCTGATCTGGGCCTAGAAGCGCCGAGAGAGAACGAGATCCAACCCGTCTCTCCCGTGGCAGGAGTAAAGGTGTGTTCGGTCTGATTCTTGCCAATGCTGCGTTTGGAACGCTTCTTTGTCTTTCGCTTGGGCGCGCGAAGCCCATCCATGTCCAGCGACGAGTCGCTATCCGCGTCTTCTTCTTCGTCGTCAGAAGAAGACGCATCGGTCATGGAGACGTCCTCAGTGGCGGCCTGTGCTGCCGCTGTTGCTGTTGCTGCAAGGCTTGTCTTGTTGTCGGGCAGCTCCTTGGCTCCGTACAGAGAGCTGTACGGCACCTTAGCTCGCCACGTCAGAGGCGCGTGGGGAAAGCCAGAGCACGATAGCGTCGCCCACTGCGCCTTTTCGGTCGCTCGATTGGAGGGCACCTTTCTCGACGACTCGGCAACGAGGCGATCCACTTCTGCGGCGATCTGAGAGATGAAAAGTGGACTGAGAAGCAGCGGTTGTGCGCTCGTCCCTGACCAGCCGAGCTTGACGATCCTGCCTGGCTGTGAGGGAGATGGCGGGCTGTAGACGCACGTCGCATCGGGTCTGGTGAATGTACGGATTGGCGTCGCCCCGAGAGAGGCCAGTCCGGCCCACTCGACTGCCTCCTGAAGTCCGTCTTGGAAAGTCGACCATGTCGTCGTTGCAGGGTCATCAGACCGCGGCTCGAGATCGGTGAAGTGCCGCTGGTTTTCTCGCCAGGTGCTGGCCAAAGGGTGCTGCGCAGGATCGTGGAGCGCTGGAACCCACACCGAGTCCGTGACAATGGGATCGCATGGTGGCAGCGTCAGACACTCGACGTCCTCTGGTCGCACAAGCTCTTCTGGAAACCGAATCTCGTCGATCGAGCCGGATAACGAGGACGATGAGCTTGAAGCTGCGATCGCCTCAGCCGTTGCTCTACTCGGCGACCAGACGAAGAGCATGTCCCACGTCGCGTGTTCGCTCGTCACAGGATCAGCAGCTTGGATGGACGATGCCATCTTGGACGACGCATGCGACTGCGCCATAGTCTGCTCCGTAGTCAACGCCTGAGTTCGTGAGCGGTCCCACTGGCGAAGTCGTTCGAGTGCTTGCTGATACCCCTTCTTACCCGGTACAAAGCTAGGGGAGAGCAGCGGAAGTTCGACGATAAAGCGCGAGTCCGGGCCGCTTGTGCGATCAGCAGCTCGTCCGGATGCCAGACGTGAAAAGTGGCTCGCCCTTCCCGTCAGACCGAGTGTCTGATACGTGTCCTTGCAGAGCGAGAGCACGAGCGTGCCCTGACCATCGATGCAGACCGAATCGTCGAGATGCGGAGACAAGCCCGGTGCGCCCGCGACATCGCTAAGCGCTATCAGCGATCCAGTCCTTATGTATGCAGTAACAAAGATAGGATCCAGGAGCAGGCTGAGAGGAATGCGGGCTCTGTATGACCTGTGTGATGAGGCAATCTGCTCCACTTTAGCGATGAGAGAGCGGACGAGAGGTGGAAGCTCTGCGCTGCTGTCGGCTGATTCGTCACTTGCTTCCGTGACCAGCGGCAGGATGAGCTCGAGCGAGCGATTGAAAGGATGTGCGTCGACGAGTCGATCCAGACGTCGATCTCGGGACGGTTCCGCATGGGCGTGTGAGTGCGATTCTGCACCGCTTTCCAACGGTGATGTGCTAGAGTCGGAGGGCAAGAGGTTGACGATCCATCTCGCAGGCCCAAGCTTCCGTGCCTTGTCGGATCGAGCCGAGCTGCGTTTCCGCTTGTGTGTGCTTTTTGGAGCGAGCATATTGTCGTTATGCTCTACAGCGGATGCACCGACACCGGCAGAGTGATGGTCGATGAGCAACCACGGCGGCTTTTCCGATGATGATTAAAGATCGAAGCGAGAAGAAAACAAGAAAAAAGAGCGAGGTGCAGGAAATCCCGCGGCTTCTTTAGAGCTTTTCGAGAAAGCTTTCGGCTTCGCGCTAAGTGACGCGACGCGGACACCCACAACTTAAACCAACACTTTTTTCTTGCTCAGCTTGTGTCAAAACCCTCATCATCAACAAACCTCTTCTCTACAATCACACTCGTTGGAGTGCTGCACTCCGTTGACCCACCGTGCATCGCGGGGCTCCTGCGCTCGCGCTTTGTGGGAATCGGCTGCGGCTTGTGATTGTTTCGAGACTCGACTCAGCACAAAGCACGAGCCCACTTCATTCCGCAGACAAAGGGCAGCAACCCTGATGCGGATCCCTTCAAGGCTGCTTCCGCACTCACGACTCGATTCTATTTAACGAGCTCTGACCACCTCCTTCAGTCGCTCGCTCACTTCCACCATCGCCTCCGTACCTCCGCACCTATTCCCCTTCATCCATCAACCCCTTCGCCAACACACACCCAACCAACTCGCATCAAGCACAACCTCTGACACAGCTGTGGCTCCGCTGCAACTCGTCTCGCAGCCATGGGTTGCGCCATCTGCTTGGATGACTTCAACCAGGCAGACGGCGAGACAAAGCGCGCCACAGCCCTCACCTGCGGTCACATCTTTCATTACGATTGCCTGCAGACATGGTTCTACGGCCCCACAGCCGCCGCTACTCATCGGCCCAACCACCAGCTGCGATGCCCGCTCTGTGCAGGTCAGACTGACCCCGCAAAGATGGTCAAGCTGTTCCCTTCGGACGGCGATGACCTCGACAAGTATCTCTCGGGTCAACAGCAGTGGGAACTAGTCCCGCTTCAGGGCGAAGCCGCAGACGATCACAAGAATCTTAAGCAGCTCTTGGCCGATCTCATGGACTTCAACTCGGCCGTCCAGTCGTACGTCATGGCTACACATGGCGTCAGATGCGATATCATGGTCAAATCCGGCCTCAAGGTTCGCAAGCTGTTCGTTGATCTCGCCAAGGATATGAGTCCGGACCTCAAAGACGCGCTGTTGAAGTCGATGGACTCCCTTGACAACGCCGCCTCGTGTTTCAGCACCATGTTCAACGACCTTTCTCGCAGGTGCAGGAACAACAGGAAGCTGCAGGTCGACCTTCTGAAAGAAAAAGATGCCGTCAAGAAATCCACCGAGGAGGCAAAGAACCTGACCAACATCGCTGCGGCCAAGCTGCGTGAGGTGGAAAACAAGTCCAAGGAAGCTGGCGAGCGCATGGAACGGGCCACCTCCATGGAAAATCATGCCACCGACATGATCATACAAGTTTCAGCCAGGGAAGACGCACTCAATGCGAGGCAACAGAGCCTTGAGGCTCAGAGGCGCAGGATGGAGCTCGACACCAACCTCAAGCTGTCCAACATGAAGAACAGCACGGAAACATCGTTGAACAACATGCGGATTCAGATGAATCTGGCTCTGCAAAAGAGTGCCGATGCGGAAAAGGAGAGACAAGCGGCACACAACAAAAGCTGCCAGCTGGCTCAGCAGCTACAGCAATTGCAGCAACGCTTCAAGAATCGAAAGCAGAAAGGCGCTGGCTCTAGCCCGCTCGATGCCGTCGTCGTTGATGACGTCGAGGCAATGCAGCGCAGGATCACGGCGCTCGAAGCGCGCAACAAGTCGATGGAAGAGCAGCTCAGGATGGCCAACATTGTCACGCCAGAACATCGCCTCAGCCGCAACTCGCACCGTCGCACGAACGCTGGCTCCATCGACCTCACACGCTCGAGCAGCCCACTCAGCAACGATGGCAACACGTCTCCCGCAACTCCGCTGGACGGTGTCGACCTAACTTACCAAGCCTCTTCGTCCTCGGTGGTAGCTACAGCAGACCCGTCGCCATCCGTACAGCGCAAGGGAAAGAAAAGGGCGCGTGCCAGCCTGTCTGTGGAGCCGGAGCGACTCGACGACGAGATGGACGAAGCGCTGTTCCCGATGCCTGGTCTCGTCCCTCTGCAGATGCCTGCCTCACGCTCTCACAGTCATTCGAGTCGCACAGCACACTTGCTCGGGCGATTAGAAGCAACATCAACAGCGTCGACGGTATCTACGGGTCATCCTCGTGCTTCCAACGGTGCCACCGCCGCATCTGCCACCAACAAAGGCAAAAGTCCCGCTCGCAAAGGAGCCGATGATAGCAACAGCAGCAAGAAGCGCAAGAGAGCTTCCACTCCCTCATCGACCGGCGCCACGAGCGGCTCCGGCAGCACGAGCTCGAGCAACACCCGCAAAAACGACAAGACGACCAATTATGAGTGGCTCAAGAAGACGAATGGGATCGCTTTGGGCCCGAAACACCGTTCCAAGGCAGCGTAAGTTCATAGGTCCATTCATAGCGTATACCTTTCCTCTTTCTCTCTGTTCCTGCTATATGTCAAACTGGCAAGATTCCGTTCTGCAACAGTACCACTCCCCTCTTCGATTTTCTACTCGCGTGCTCATTGTTCCTCATCTTCGGCCCCCTCGCCTTCGTCCTTGGAGGCTGGCTGCTTTGGATCGTCCGTATATGTTTCTTCCCTCGGCGATGGTCTCAGTGACTGACATGCTCCATATGCCAATTCGGGTGATGATCGTGCTGGAGAAAGTAGCCCAGACCATTGTCATCCCGCACCGGAGGAAGAACAGGCGGGCGACGACGGCAAACCCGACTTCAGCTTTGATGAAAAAAAGCTAATCGACAAATTGCTCAATGCGGCCATAGACGAGGCCATCGGTCGGAAGCGTTCGGAGCCGTCCGCGGAGTCTTCGACGAGGACAGCGTTGACAGGAAAGCAGACGTCAGCGGCCGGAAGCGTCGGCGGTCCGGCGGCGAGGTCTCCATCGGAAGGGTACCTACGGAAGAAGAGATGCCATGATCGCGACTGGCCTACTCGTCGACAGCTGGAGAAACAGTCCGAGCCGAAGAGCAGGCTGAGCAGAAGAAGCAAGCCGAGCAGCAAAAAAAAAAAAAAAAGGGCCAAGCAGCAGAAGCAGGCTGGCAAGCAGAAGAGCGGGGCGTCCAAATGAGTCTGTACCATTGCTGCGAGTGCCGACGATGGAGAAGTACAAAAGCGAAGACAAGTCCAATCACAACGGCCTCATTTCGATCCGCTCAGCTTTCGCCTCATGCTCCGAGTCAAACACCACCGCTCTCGGCCCACCTTTCCCTCCAGCTGCTAATTCCTCATCCTCCCCACCCCCGACCAAACTGTACCCAACCCCTCTGCCCATCTCGCGCTTGATCGCCAGCTGCTCGCTCCACACCACCATCACGCCCGCATGCACCAGCATGGTGAGCCACCACTTCAACCCTCTCGGTAGCGCGCCTGAGTAGTACGTGCAGATCACCAGGTTGACAAGGTGGAACGTGAGGGCGTGGTCTAGCATGTGCGTTGGTCTTCTTACCAGGTACACCAGCAAAAAGATGTCGAGGGGGATGGTGAGGAGCCAGGTGGCGATGAGGGTGAGAGAGCGCGCTGTGTCGCGGGTGTGGGACCATTCCCAGTGTTCCAGAGCCTCTTCTACGGAGTGTGCGGGTTGGTTGTCGGGTTCGGACGGTGAAAAGGTGCCGTTGGGGGCGTGTTTGAAGCGGAGGACGCGGTTGTGGTCGAGGACTTTGTCCTGTGGTTGGCCGGATCCGCCGGGTAAGGGTTGGTCGAGCCAGACGTTGTCGAGGTTCCAATTGACGAGTACAGCGGGGTCGATGTTGACTTCAACGGGGTCCCGTTGTGGTTCGAGGCCGTCGTCTGTCCAGGCGGCGTTGCCGGGGTGCTTGGGCGCAGCCCAGTCGTACGTGGGGCGGCCGGCGATCTGGCGCCAGTCGAACAGCATGCCCACCTGCGTAGGTCCGCCTTCGAACATCAGCGAGGACGTCTCGGCGAAGATGGCGAGGAACGGCGGCAGCAGCGTGGCGAGGATCAGGTAGTGGATGGTCTGCAGCGATGCGATCTGCGACAGGATGCGGACCGCGTCCCAGCCTTGCAGGGGCATCGAGAAGGCTTCTTTCATGGTTGGCGGTAAAGCTGGCTAGAGGAAAGGGAAGCGGGTGGGTTGATGGTACAGATGCAAGTCGGATGGAGAGAGGCGAGCAATGCGAAGCGTCGTGTGTTTCCCTGCGTTGAGCGTGCGGCGGTCTCGAAACGTGATGCTGAATGTTGGCCGGTTGAGCCGTGTGATCGCTCCAAGCCGTGTCCCTGTGAGCGGTTGATTCGACAATGCCCGTCAGGAGCCGCTTCAGCTATGCACCATCACCAAGGTCCCAACGCCGCGTCTTGAACCTTGACCAGTCGACAAAGAGGATGTTGTTGATGGTGTGAGCGAAAGGAAAAAAAAAAAAAAAAAAGTGTTGATCTGCGCGTTTCACAGTCCTCCACACCCCACTGCGCGCGAGTCCCGAAAAATGGCCATGGCACTCACTTCTTCCATCTCACTCGACTATAACATCCTCCGAGAACGATTCACATCTCGCTCATCGCAACACACCTTGCCGTCAAACTCGCAACTGCGACCGAGGAAACAGGCAAATAAAACAATGGTTGTTGTAAAAATAATACAGAAAGAGCACGGCGAGGCGAGAAAACGAATAAGTAAGGGCTGCGGGGCAAAGGACAGTGTCTCGTGATGGAGGAAACGCAGGACTATTCGCCGTCAGACATGGTGGGTGCAGATGGCGCGTACGGTGCAGAAGGAGCCGTAGGAGCCGAGGCAGCTGATCTGCTAGACTGTGCTGCTTCATCCGCGATGCTGGCTTGCACCGCTTCAGTCAGTGCCGCCGATGCTGCTGCGGCTGAGGACCGCCGCCGATGCTCATACGCAGGCAGGTGGTCTCTAGCGCCCTGATCACGTCCACTCACTCCCTCAGCGCCATCCCCACCCTCTCCTCCATCTTCTCCAGCAAGCAGCGGCGGCGCAGATGGCCCATGCTCGACAGCACCATCCAGCCTCTCATAGCGCGGCACATCCATGCCGTCGGGTCGCGATGCCACAAGTTGCGCGAGCTGCTGTTCGTGCTCAGCTTCCTTCTGCTTCTCGCTCTTGCGCTGCGACATGGGCGCAGATGGCGCGTCGGACGAAGACGTGCGTTCCAGCGGCGGCGACGTGGGCGCAGTTGATCCAGGCGGTCCTGCAGAGCGGTACGGCTGGTCGAAAGGCGAAAAGGCTGGCTCGACAGCCGTAGGTGGAGCAGGCAGCATGCTTGCGGTTTGCACCTGCTTGCCCTTGCCTTTACTCGCTCCTTTCTCATCTGCAAAGATGCCTTGCGACGTCGATCCGGAAGCCATCGCAGCTGCGGGCGCGACTTCGAACCCATCCCCGTCCACCTCGAGGTCAGGCGCCGATGGTCCTGCAGAAGCACCACCAGGCGCACTCACGACATTGGACGATCCACCAGCCGCAGACCCCTCTCCGGCGCCGTACGCGGGAGCCGACACATCTCTGTCAACCACAGCAGGCGCCGATGGCATGCTTGCTGCTGCCGACAAAGCACCGAGCACAGCCTTGTCATCGGTCGCAATGTGGGCGGCGACGGGACCGGTCGGTGACTCGTATGCATCCCTCGATGACGCCGGTGCTTGCGCGAGAACAGCGTGGATCAGTTCAGGCGACACGGTCGCATCGCGCTCTTCGGGAGGCGGAATGCCGTTCTTAGCATCGCCGCGTGCGATCGCAGCAGCAACAGCCGCGCCATCGTACGTCGACCCGGAAAGCCCGCCGGAGCCAGAAGGGATGTAGGCTGGAGGCATGTGTCGCAGGTCGTTGTGTTGCGTCTCGGCCGCATCGGCTGCCTGGAAGTCGCTGTCGTCGAGCAGCACCCGTCGGGGCAAACGAAGACTACCATCCGAGTCCGACGGCCGATCGCGTTGCGCATCAGCATTGGACGAGGATCTGCCTTGCGAAGACGGTTCCTGTGGCCTGCCTGCATTGTCCGGATGTGGCGGTGGTGGAGAGCGTGGACGGTTGTCGTCGTCGCCGCCAGCACCATTTTCAGGGCTGGTACGGTCCGACTCGCGACGGGTTCGTGACACCTCGGCGCCTTCAGCGTCGTAGATGATCTCGACCGACTCTTGCGGAGTGCGAGGATCGCCAAGAGCAGCACGGCGAGCAGAACGACCCGATCGAATCGAGGCGGTATCACTGACGCCACGCATGGTGTCATTGCTGTCTCGAAGGTTGGCTCTGGTCCAGCGCGAGACGAGATGGCGCTTGCGCTTGAGGGCGCTCGACGAGGCCGACGAGGGTTCGGATGAGTCTGGGTTGCTGCCATCCTTTTCGGAGCGCTTCCTACCGAGGCGGAAGCGACGCTTGAACTTGCCACCGCCACCACCACCACCACCACCACCGCCAGAACTATCCGAGCTCTTTTCGACGGGCTCAGAGAAGCGACCCATGGTCATGCGCTCTTCGATGCGTTGAAGCGCCTCTTCGTCGTCGAGACCGGCGAGCTCATCGTCAAACTTCCTCTCGCGGAGGAAGACGGCGGCGCCGATGAAGAGGACGATAAAGATGGCAAGGAAGATCGAGGTGATGATGATGGCCTTCTGCTGGAACCACACGCTGCGTTCAGGTCGACTCCAGGATGACGCGATGCTGGATGGGTAGGAGGATGGCAGCGAGTAGCGATGCGCGCTTTGTGTGGCGCGTTTGAGCGCTTCGGACAAGACGGGCGAAGGATCGGTGTTGAGTTCGAGATCCTGGGTCATGGTGGAGACGTCGAGATCGCCGTCATCGGCAGCAGAATCTTGATCGTAGCTGCGCGCGTACTGCCGATGTAGCGGTGGCGAGTCGTACAACAGCGCTGGGAGGTGATCATCCACGTCGTCTATGGATGCGGCGCTGTGATAATTGCGCGATGGTATCGCGGCTTGCCGTGACGATGATGATGGCGGTGACTGTGCTGGAGTGTACTGCAGATATGAGAGATGCGATGAATCTGTTGATGAGGTGTCCGCATCAGAGTAGGGTTCGGGGCTGGACAAAATGTGTTGGTCTGCTCTTTGGTTGACGGCAAAGCTGTGGGAACCGTCGTCGTTGGAAACGAGCGTTGCGCCTACAGGCGCAATCATGGCAGGTGACGAGACGAGTATCGACGAAACGAGGACGGCTGCTTGAGCAGCAAAGGCGGCGAGGAGCGCAGGACGACGACGACGACGTTCTTTTGGCAAGCTGCGAGATGGGCTTTGCGACGTCGCAGTTGAATGCTGCTGCGTGTGGTGAGGCGGAACACATATGAGATTGGAACGGCTCCAAGTGCCCATGGCCGCTCGAGGTCGGGAAGAGTTCCGACGCATGGTGAGCAGAGGGGCGTGGTCACAAGAGCCGCGCAAGATGTGGCGAAGGTGGTGCAGATACTAGACCAGTGACGCAAAGGCAGGTGGAGTCATTGGTGGCTAGAGTAATCAAAAATGAGGGCTGACAACGAGTGGATGAGGGCGGCGGAGTTCCGAGTATAGGACGGTGACTGGCTAGCGTTGGCGGTCGCGGCCGGGGAGGAAAAGTGGATGAAGAGAAAGTGTTGATTGAGGGACGCGAGAAGGCTGAAATGAAAACGCGGCCAGGTTGGTGGGGCTGTTGCAGAATGCAGCTGCGCTCGAGCTCTATAAGACGGCAATTGATATGAGCCGAGGCTAGTTCGAATTGAGAGCTGGTGCAAGTGGAAGGCGTGCTATGGCCGGTATCTGGGCTGAGTTGAGCTGAGCAGGCCGGTGATCGATGCAGAGCCTTTGGCAGTGGGGATGGTGGATGCTTGCCGAGCTAGAGATGCGGAGAAAGTGTCGAGAGGATTTGAAGAGAGAGAGGCTCGGAGCCGGAGTGAGGCTGAAGCTACGAGCGATTGCGTCGTGGTGAAAGAAGACGCCGGGTAGAGAAGCGCGATGCTATGCGTCAAAACTTGGACGTGGCAATGCGGTCGAGATGCTAGCGAAGAGGTGATGATGATGATGATGGTGGTGGTGGTGATGGTGATGTGATGCGATGAATGTCGAGAGTGGTGATGAACGAAAGGAAAAGATCCAAGTTGCAGCAAAGAGAGACAGAGAGCCACTAGGAACTGGGGCACAGAAGGGAGAGAGAGAGAGAGAGAGAGAGAGAGGGCGTCAGAGAGAGAGAGCGTCGCAAAACCGCGTTGCACAGCGCGGAGCGACTTTGGCCGAGTTCCAAGTTGCAGGTGCAGCGGAGCGGCAGGCAGAAGCAGGCAGCAGCAGGCAGCATCAATTCCACAGCGAACTGCTTTCTCTCTGGCTCGCTCGCTGCAACGGCACACCACACAGAAACATAGAGCAGGCACACGAGCAGCAGGCCGAAACCTAAACGGAATTTCAAGGCCTTTTTTCTTTTTGGGCAATCAAGACTGGTCTAGAGCCTCCTCGCGTGTTCGGAACTCCTCCTACAGCAGCTTCTCGAAATCTGGCGGCGACCGCGGTCAATTCGTACCGCCGCCCGACCTTTTTCGCAAGAGATGGGAAATTTCAATTTCATCTTAGTGCTGCTGCTGCTGCCGCTGCTGCTTCTGCTTCTGCCAGACAGCACACCTGACCTGAGAGGAGAAAAAAAAAAAAAAAATAAAAAAATATATATATATATATATATCCGGCAGTTCAACGATTCGGAAAAGAGACTTGGTCCCGAACTTCCTTCCCTTTGCCTAGGCTCTGAACCCCCTTGCTAGGCCATCGGATGCTAAGCGACGCTTCATGCTATTGTACGTCGCTATGCGCAGGGGGCATACATCTCGCGTCGAGGAGCGGAGGAGCAGTGCGGAGCGGATCAGACGAACCGTGAACTGGCACGTCGTTCTCACACTCCCTCGCTCGATCCGCGAGCAGCTGAATGAAGCTCGGTTGCGATTCGCACGGCCAGAGCGCAGTCATTATGAAGCACACCCTGTTCGCTCGCTGCCCTTTTGTCTTTGACCAAGTGAAACGAACGAACCAACGATTCTCATCCCGCCGGCACGATGCGTCTAAACTCCGCCTCTCCTCGGTCGCACTGTGCCTAGCCCCCCTTCTCTACACCTCTTGAGTAGCTTGCCTCTCCAAGTCGGGAGCAATGCTTCCGATGCCATGCAGAGCTCACGTTGGTCCTGCACTGACCCTCCTTCGCTTTCTCGGCCAAGGCTCCTCCTTTCTTGTTGGTGTTCTTCAAGCCCGATGTGGTTTGCTGCAATGCTACTTGTACTAGTCTTGCTTCCTCCTCACCATCTGCGGCCATAGAACCGTGAAAGCACCGCATCCCGTCCGATCTGCGAAGTTAAGCACGGTATCGCCCAAGTCA
>JALCCG010000268.1:0-28374 GCA_023212695.1 Sporisorium sorghi | reverse complement strand
AAAAAAAAAAAAAAAAAAAAAAAAAAAAAAAAAAAAAAAAAAAAAAAAAAAAAAAAAAAAAAAAAAAAAAAAACCGACTCGTGGACTGCTGCCATAAAGAGGCAGGCTCTGGAAGATCGGAGCCCGAAGCCACACCCGCAGATGAAAAAAGAGCAAACAAATCCACTTCGACGGACGGCCATGCAGCATGCACAGTTTGCAAGGCAAGCACAAATTCCGAGTGTGTGAGAGAGAGACAAATGAAAGGTGAGATTGATGTGAGATTAATCTTGATCTTGGCATCGGAAGGGCCGTGTGAAGACAAGACAAGCAGCGACGGACTGACAATGACGTTTTGAGCTCTGAGCTTGGCTTTCGTAAGGGCAAGGGCGCCTGTTTCTGTCTCTGTTTCGGGAGAGCCAAGACAGCAACAGAAGGTTCCCATCGGACAGCTCGCTGAGGACGAAATTGACCCGCAAAGACGGGCGACCCGAGACAAGCAGCCGAGTCGACCAAAGCAACTGCCCGCGAGTCCACGACACGACAAGAGCGGGGGAGACAGCTCAGCTCAAATTCGGCTACGATGGGTGAGGGCGAGGCGCTCTGCATCGGGAGCGCTTGATTGCGGTACAATCATTGCTTTGCATCTCGAGATGGCGGCGTCGATCGTGTCGTTGCGAGCTTCGTCGGCCTAGTTCCGAACGGCTTAGCCTCCCTGTGCTTGATTCGAGGCCTTTTTCGGATCGAGCCCGCAGCGGGAAAGATGCGCTGTTAGCAATGGCAGCAGAGCGTGATCTTCCAATCGCTCTCCGAATGACCACAGAGATCTAGGCTTTTCCAGAATCAGGCAAAGGCAATCGACAAGCTGGTCGAAACAAGCGCAAAGCAAAGCACCAAACCAAAGCGCCCACAGCGTCGCAGAAACAAACAAAGCTCAGGGTTCGGGCTCGCTTACGGTATGGTCGGCTTTCATTGTCGGCGCCAAGTGCTGCTGCAATCTCGACCTCGATCCGCTACCCTGTGCTGTCTGTCGGAGCGGTGTTCGCGACGGCTTTGCGACGAGCTGACCGGCTCGCCGCGATGCTTTCTCTTCTAGGGTGCACAGCACAGCGCAAGGTGCAAGCAAGCAAGCAAGTGCGGGGAGCACAGGGGGCTCGCTTGTCTCGGTCAACTTTATTGCTTTTGCTCGTCGAGCGCTGTATCGGCCTGTCCGCTTCGTTGCCCTTGCTTGCACCAAGGCGGGGGTGGGAATCCATGCACGTCGGAATCACTTGCCAGATGGCTGCGTCCATCGTGATAGAGCATGGACAGCCAAAGCGGACCACCAAATCGAAAAAAAAGAGCTGCGACTTTGCATTCGCGGTTCTAGACCTTGACCAACTCCGCCGTTGCTCGAACCTTGCCTTTTTTTTTTTTTTCGGAAGCACCACGGTCAGCCTTCCCGAAAGCCTTCAGCGACTCTCTCTCTCTCTCTCCTTCTTTTTCCGGGATGAATCCAGGCCAGAAGCTCGGTCCAGCCAGGTTCAGGAACGGTTTAACCTCTATAGGATCGTAGCCGATCTTGGCCGTTGACAGATCTGTGGTAAGCTCATCGGGTCGAATCTCACACCGCTCGCCAACACAAGGCATCAGAGGCCGTCTGAAGAGTGCAATGCAGTTTACGAAGAGCAAGGCGCATTGTTCCTTCCGCTCACCATGCCACTTCGAGGAAAGCCATGCTGCTGCTGACCGAGATGGGCGGGTGTCGATTTTTCGTTTACTTGTTAAGCCTGCTGCTGTTACGGGCTAGAAGGAGAGCACAAAGGCTATGATCTCAGCGCGCAGCAACTTGCTTTTTCCCTTGGCGTGCCTTTTGAACTTTTGTTTGCCGAAAGAGCTGCTTTTCAGCTTTCTTGCCTTTGCCTCCCTCTGATGAATAGCAAAGGCGAGTTTCAGCTCGAACTTTTTCGCTGCTGCACCCGACAGGACAATCAAAAGGGTGGATTCAGGAAGCAACCAGACGAGGTGCGACGAAGAGATGCAGTGACGACGGCCCAAAAGAAAAAAGGTCTCGGCATGAGTAAAAAAAAAAAAAAAAAAACCAGATACAGTACGCGCGCGCTTGCTTGATGCTCGGCGTTGGTTTTTCTCGGCACGCTAATCAGCATGCACTTTTCTTGATCACGAATCTTCCGGCTTGGCAGGCAAAGCCAGGCGGCAAATTGTTTGACGTTGCAAACCCTCTGACTTGCCAAGTCACACTCAGACGTAGCCATTCCGTTCGATCATATCATCACAATCTCTGTCAAAGATCGCACCAGCCCTTGACCTTGGCGCCATCAGAGCCACTTGCACCTCCATAGACTCTTTGCGGCGTCTCGATCCAGCTCTTCCAGCAGCCGGCTGCTGTCAGCACACGCCCACCAAGTTGATCATTCAGAACGTTGATCGCAAGCCGATCCGACAAAGCGAAAGTCAAACACTGCAGTCAAGTTAGCCTCAGCTTCAAGGTCGCTGGCATTGCCACCTCTCAACCGATTCTTTTGATAAGCTCGGGAGCAACGGCCGAGTCACAACCTGCTCAGCCTCCAACATCGGCCTACCCGAAAGCTCTTACATACGAGGATCGGAAGGTCCAGCCTTTTTCGGGAAGCAGCCGACCGCGGAAAGTGACTCATCTTGTCACCATCATCTGTCGCTTTCTTCGATCACCACACACCTCTCGTTATCGGTCACGCACGTTCGGTCGGCGATACAAGCTACACATCATGATGAAAGTGGCCCTTCATCTCCTAGCGCTTTGCACGCTTCTCGTCTCCACCGCCATCGCCACGCCAACATCGCTATCGTCCTTGCCTTTGCGACAGCGCGACGTGACCAATGTAGACGGCAGCGATGTGTTCAAACAATGCGTCCAGCGCTACAACACATCGAGGATGAACCCTCTGCCAGAGCAAGGATACTTTAACCCCAACAACGGCACAAATGGAAGCATGTTGACGGTACGTCTGCCAGCGACCCACCATCCCCGCATTTTGACACTTCATTTCACTCGATTCGACGTGGACTGACCCACCTTGACATTCATTTCATTTCCGCGAACCGACGCTGCCGCACGCTCCCACAGATCTGGCTCGACGGTACACCAGGCGAGCCGATCAACGCCATCATCTCGTCCAACTCTTCCGCTGAAGTCCTCTGTCCTGAAGGTTTCCTGCGCTATGCGACGTAAGTGTCCGCATTCAACTCGCCCCGTTGGCCTGCAACAAAGCTGACCCTCTGACACCCCCACTTTCCCATTCAGATCAATCAACTTTGGCGTCTCGTGTCTGGGCAACGTCAACGGCAGCAACCAGTACGCCAACCTGGGCGACGGTTTCGGCATCCGCGAGCAAGGCAACTACGGCGGTGGCAACGGCGTGCTTCGCTGGAACTATGGCGATCCCAGCTTTGGCACGTGCAAGGAATCCATCGAGGGCGACAACCACTTTCGCTGGTTCCTCCAGAACGGCTCTTCGGCGTTCAGCGGCGCCATCTTTATCGCTGCATCCATGGAAGAGTCGGCGGCGCTGGGGCACATGATCCAGACCAACGGCTACAACCGCGGACGCGATTATCTCGCGGGCAATGCCACCAAGAACGCCACCACCAGCTACCGGGGATATGTGTGGAGCACCAAGCTCGAGTGGATCCCGGCGGGCGTGCTGCTGAATGCTACGTCGGAGGGGATCAATCATCCGCAGGTGGCGCTGCCCGGCCAGCCTGTGCAGGATGGAAGGGTCGCGCTGCTGACCGTGACCCAGCTGCAGCAACCATCGAATGCGACGTCGACCTCGTCGGCATCATCGACGTTGAGGCGCGGCTTTGGCGTATACGGCCTTGTCGCCTTCGCGGCGTTGGCTTTGGGTCTCGTTGTTCTAGTCTAGACATTACACTTTGTTCAGTTTGCATCTCTTGTTCGTTATCTGCATCTCTTTCCCGTATCATTTGCATCTCTAGAGCTCCCAAGCATTCATCTGTGTTTGACTGTCGCCGTGACAGTGTGCAGTGGAACGTTGAGCCGAGGCAAGCTCTCGCCCGCTCTCTCTTTGCTGAGTGGTCGAGATGAGTTCGACAGCGTGTGCAGAGACATCGCCTCGTGCTCGTTCCGACCGGTGCGACTTGGAGACCCTGCGGGAGTCTGCTGCGGGGCGTAGCTAAGTGCGCTTTCTTCAGAGAGGTATGAGAATGGCGGATGAGCGCTTCGATCGTGCCAATGCAGTGCATCGGCGTGTAGACGAGAGTGAGATCTGTGGGGGCGAAACGCAGTCAAAAGATGCGGCGGCTTGCGCGGACTACGCCAGCGCGAAGCGGTGCAAGAGTAGCGGTGGCGGTGGGAGCAGGAGACAGACCTTTGCGCCGCTGGTTCACCTCGCACTTGATACTGACACAAGAGAGCCTGCGCAGAAAAGCGACAGAAGGATGAACAGGTGTCGAAGAGTTGGTTCCGCCCTTTCGTCCAAAAGCAAACACTCAAGAGCTGAGCATCAGAGTCAACAGCGCAGCAGTGGGAACGTATCATTGATATTGAATGGTCATGAAGAGAAAACACAAGCCGGCGAAGGGGAGAGGGAAATCGATGCAGAGGAAAATGTGTGTGTGAAGCGACCGGAGCATCTCGACGTACGCCACGACTACCAACGAGGTAGCGCTTTGGCCCGCGGCAGGCATGCGAAGAGCAAGTGTCGTCAAAGAGAGGAGGAATCGACTTTCAACAGTGGGGCGAACGAGTGCAGCGGCGGCGTGTATGTCAAAGAAGCAACCCAAGCCGCCGTATGACGAAAGTGGACGGGCTTAGAGCACAGTGCAGCCTTTCCTCTTGGAGCCACGGCTTCTTTGCACAAGCGCTGCACGGGTAGCGTGCTCGAACACTTCGCGCACGCCCTCGCCCGTCTTGGCCGAGCACTCGAGGTAGCGGACGGCGCCGATCTTTTGAGCCACGGCCATACCCTCCTCGGCGGAAACGGGACGCTGGCTGGTCTTGCGCAGCTCGTCGACAATCTTGGGGTCGTGTCGGAGGTCCTTTTTGCAACCGACAAGGATGATGGGCAGGTTCTGGCAGAAGTGGAGCACTTCCGAGATCCACTTCTCCTGGACGTTGTCGAGCGAGTCGGGCGAGTCGACGGCAAAGCAGATGAGGATGACGTGCGAGTCTGGGTACGAGAGGGGACGGAGACGGTCGTAGTCCTCCTGACCGGCGGTATCCCAGAGCGCGAGCTCGACGTGGCGACCGTCGACCTCGACATCGGCGACGTAGTTCTCGAAGACGGTGGGGACGTATACCTCGGGGAAGGTGCCCTGCGAGATGTGATTGAGATGAGTGCCGAGTGCGTTTGTGTGAGCGAATGCGGCGAGAGGGAGAAAGAGGGTTAGTAAGATGATCCGCAAGACGAGGAGCGGGACGTGTGTGCGCCAGGCCATCTGCTAGCTTAAGGAATTGGATCGCCGTTCGAGGTCGTGATGGAACTGCAGTTGCAGGTGCGCAGAACCTTCTAGACAGTCGCCGCGGATGGTGGCTCGCGAGAGCAACGGTGGCGGCTCGTTATCAACGAGCATCTGGCGCACGATGGTGGCGCTTTGGACCGAGGTGCGGCGCAAGCAAGGAGGCGACTTACCTTGGAAAAGACGATAAGCAAACAAGTCTTACCACAGGCACCGTCACCGACGATAACGAGCTTTCGGCGGAGTTCAGACATGATGGAGGTATGTGTATGTGGTTATGCGAGAAAGAGAGAGTCCGAGGGGATGTAGTCGAAGGTGTGCGGTGCGCGAACAGCGTGCGATTGCGACAGATGAGCTCCTAGTTGGATCGAGAGTCAAGAGCCGCAAGATGAGCCGATGGTATGTTTGGATTCAGCGATTCGAGCAGCTTTCGGCAAGAGTGCGGTGTCAAGGTCGAAAGGCTAGGCTGAGCGGGCGATGAATCGACAGCAAGTGCGTGCGTAGATGCGCTGAAGCCAAACTTTCGTCGAATCAAGTTTACGCAGTGCAAGAGCTGATCAGCGAGATCGAAAAGGATGCGATGCGATGCAACGTGAGGGTGATCGAGGTGCGACGGTGGTGATGATCAAGAGGATGATGATGACGGTGATGATGACGGTGAGTTTGTGGAGTAAAAAGAGGGAGAGGAGAGAGAGATATCGAGCGATACAGTGCATCCCACTTTGGCAGTCGCTGCTGCGCTGAGCCGCCGCTTTGTTGAAAAATGAGCTGAAGCTGATGTGCTGTGCTGTGCTGTGTGTGCTTTGAAGCGAGCCGTGCAGTGCGCAGTGTATGTAGTGTGCTGTGCTGTGCTGTGCTTGAAATTTGATCTCGAGAGAGATTAAACCTGAGCCCAAAATGGATCCTCGCGCGAGCAAGCAAGCCAAGCTGGACTCAAGCTCGAGAACAGCACGGCATCACGCAGAGCGAGCACAGGACACGCGAGTTGAGGTTCCATTTCAAAATTGATACGCACAGGCACATCAATTTCAAATGCCCTTCCTCCTCTTCACTTGGAAATTCGAAAAGGGGCGTCTGTCAGTTGAATTGATCGACTTCAAACGCGCGAGGGTCAGATTCAAATTTCGATTGCCTGCCTTCAGCGCTTTTCAACTGCTTGAATTCACAAGGCGGACCCTCCTCTCTCCCATCTTCCGTCGAGCAAAGAGCGGGAAGCGAGGCCGAAACCCACGCGCGCAAAGCACACTGACGCACGAGCACCGACCACCACCAAACCATCAGCCCAGGCACACACACACACTCGAAATTTCTCACAGGCCAACGAGCTATGACGGGCGACTCTGCAAGGTTGTCACATCTTTCCAACGCTTTGCGGCTTGCGAAAGTGAATGCTGGCAAGCCTTTGTTCGCCGCTGTCGTGATCACCATGGCGACTTTTGCGAGCAGACATCGAACCAGCGATTGGTCGGTTCGTACTTGCAGCTGCAGCGGCAGAGTCGAGGCGTGCAGCCAACTTTTTTCACGCAAGAGCTTTCGCTCCGACCCGACCAGACTGGGAGAGCTTTTTCAACTGACAGTGAGAACGGTAGCCCCGACGTCTGTTCTTCGCTCTTGCATCGGCTTTGCTGGTCTTGGTCTCTTTTCTCATCTAGTTTAGTTCGGACCCATCCAGCGGCGTTGGCGTCCTGATATGAGCTCTTTCTCGCCTTTGTCTTGGTCGCAAGAGCGCCGTTTGAATCGGCAAGCGACCCGATACCCGATCGGAACGTGCGAAAGCAAGCAAGCAAGTCCATTTCCATGTCCGCTCTCTTGGCCTTGGCACGTTTGCTTTCTCTCTCTGTGCCTCCTTCGAGCGCACGACGGTTCGAGCACCCACCAACCGCCGCCTGTCAGCCTTGTCTGCAAAGGTCAATGGCGAGCACAGTTGTGGATCATGTCGCTGTCATGCCTCATTTTCGTCTGCATTTCTGTCTCAGTGTTTTTTTTTTTTTTTTTTTTTTGCGTTCGAGGGATGAGAGCAGCCGGAGAACGGTTCCCATCGATGTTGAAGAGCTTCTTTTCTGCGTTCGACGATTCCATGTTCCCGGAAAGTTTCCGACAAGTTGTGCTTCGAGTTACGCTCAATGACTGCAGCTCCAACTCGTTTATACACCACGAGCTCAGCTTGTAGAATGCCTAATACCTGTGCGCGCGCGCGCGAGAGAGAGAGTTGTGGGAGACGTAGACAACACAGAAATAGAAACAAGATCGCGCTAAACGAACGCGGCGAGACAGCAAGCAAGCCCGATGGACGGATGAGCAAGCAGGCAGGCGGATGACCCTTGCCGATCAGCAGCCCTGAAATTGTGAGAGAAAATCGCGGCGAGCTGAGTCCTGCTTGCATCCCCTGACTGCCAACGGCGTGAAGATCGGCGTGGCTTTGCGGCAGTCTAGTCGCACAGTCGAGCTTCCGATGGTCACGAGAACGTTTTCGCAGAATCCAGCTCCCTCTCTCTCTTTCAACTCTTGCCTTCAGTGCGACTGCGACGACCTGTGTCGTACTGCATTCACTCAGACAGCGTCGGAAGCCTTCCGACCTCGTTAGGTTCTGTGTCCCTTGACACAATGTGCTGCTCCCTTGTGTAGGCCTCGCACCGTCTTGCTGCCAGTTCCCACCTTCGCAAGCAACTCCTGTCGGAACTACCTCCATCATCGTATCGCTTGTTCTCGGACTCGCCGCTGTCATCCTTGATAAGAGCAGCTTGGCAAGTCGAGCAGAAGCAGCGAAGCTGGCTGTCTCCGAAAGGGTGCGGAACAGTTGAGTCAATCGTTAGCTCACCTGCAGTGCCAATTTTTCGATATTTGTTTCCCCACTCGCTCTGGCTCTGTGCCTAGAAGCCGAGCTCCGCTGAGTGTGTTTGTGCCTCGAGCTGCAGCGTGTGCCTTGCCCATTTTATTTTATTTTATTTTATTTTATTTTTTCTCCTCCCGCTCGCGGCAGTTCGAGCCGGGTTCTGTTGTGACAGTTTAACTGCTGTTGCCTCTCGTTGCTTCCTCCTCCTCCTCCTCCTCACTCACAATCATCCTCCTGTTTAACCTCCCTTGCGCACCTCTGGATCACCTTATCATACCACGCTCGCTCAGTCTCGCATCTCCATCCGAACCGACTCTATCCCTTGCAAAGTCACACTCGCAGTCGCTCATCTGCATTCAACCACGACAGTGCCAAAAAACTCTTCTGTTGTCTTCCTTTCGTTCATCATTCGACGTTCTTCTTTCTTCTGGCGCTCCGTCTCTGAAGCTCGCAATATAAAATCGACACCACCGCCTCTCTCCAATCTTCCATTCTAGCCCGCGCCACCTTCGACCAGCATACCAGCTTCCTCATCTCGCACATTCATCCGCTGCTCGACCGCCCTCGCCTCTAGCAGCCTCTGCATGGTACTCATCTTCCTTCTATAGCCTCGCGGTCTACTGCGCCCAACATCACCCAAAGTCGATACCGCACTCGTGCTTTTGCTATCAAACATGAGGCTCTCTGACTCTCTAAGAGTTCGTCTTGCTGCTCCCTTGCAAGCACGGCAAGCGTCTTCGTCCGCCTCTTCATCATCAGCATCAGCCGCAACCACATCATCGGAATCCGCCTCTTCATCATCCGCCTCGAACCCTATCCCCTCCTCGTCATCAACTTCCGCATTCCCACCATCCGCATCCTCCTCCTCCTCCAATTCGCCCAGCAATGGCAGCTTCAACGGCGGCGGAGGCGGCGGCGCCAGTATGAACTCGCCCGCGTCAGCTCCCCTCAACAGCACCCGCATCGTCCTCGGGCGAGGCTTTGCCAATGGACAGCTCACCTACACCGTCCCCATCTCCGCCGCCAACCAGCAAATCAATGCACAGCTCGACACGGGCAGCGGCGATCTCTGGCTCGCCAACCAGGACTGCGACACCGACTCCTGCCGCGGCCATCAGGGCCTCACCGTCGTCAAGTTCAGCGACCGCGCCGACTCGGTCGTCGACCAAGACACACCCTTCAACATCAGCTATCTCCTCGGCTCGGCCTCGGGCAGGGTCAAGACCGCATCCATGCTCTTTGGCGACCCCGTCTCATCGCGTCTCATCATCAACTCGCAGGCCTTTGGCTCGTGCGATCAGGTCGCAAACGAAGACATGGACTCGGGCAATTTCACTGGAATCATCGGCGTGGGCCCTCCCGCCAACAGTCTCATCCAAGCCGACCTCAACGCCACCAGCAACACCGCCTGGCTCAACGTCGGCGTTCGCCCTCCCGACACCGGCGCCGTCCTCGCCGGCTTCTGGTACAATGCTCGTCCAGGTCGTCGTTTCATGGGCATCGGTCTGCAGCGTCTCGAGGAGGATGGCGGCACCGGCGACAGCGTCTTGACCATCGGCAACCACGACCCCGCCTACGCCGGCACCACCACCGACCCCAAAATCAACTATACCTCCGCCATCGCCGATGCTGACGGCGTGGTGCGTCACTGGCGCGTCCCCCTCACCGACATTAGCGTGCAGCTCCAGCACGGCATCACCGAACCCATCCCCATCGGCACCTCGAGCGTCATTGCCGGCTCGAATCCCATCGCCGTCTTTGACTCGGGCGCCAGCGTCAACCTTGGCCCCGAGAACACGCTCAACGCGCTGTACGGTGCTTGGGGTATCGGTCCTGCTTCAGATGGCGGCTACTATGTCCCTTGCGATCTCCAGATGAACGTCACGCTGGCTCTTGGTGGTATCCGAATCCCCATCCACCCGCTTGATGCCAGTCTCCAGATCGGACCAGGAAACGGCCCCTCGACCGACGGCTCGGTTTGCTTGGGCTCGTTCCAGGCGCTCCGTTCGCTCTCTGGTGCGTCCAACGGCGCCAACCTCAACTCGAGCTTCCTGCCTGCCGACTTTGTGCTCTCGCCCGCCTTCATGCGAAGCGCCTACACCGTGTTCTCGTGCGACAACGGCCTCAACACCACGCAAGCACTCGCCAACAACATGACCATCAGCAGCCCCTGTCAGGCCGCCATCGGTCTGCGTCCGCTCGTCAACATGACCGCCGCCACCCAGCAGTTCACAGCGGTGCGCATCAAGAAGCAGACGCTCGGACAGTCGGGTCTGCACGGAGGCCACTCGAGCTCGGGCTCCGGCAACACCAAGGGCCTCTCGGAGGGCATCAAGGTCGTCATTGGCTGTGTCTGCGCCATTGTCGTCATTGGCGTTCTGTTCGGCGTCGCGCTCTGGCGTCTGCGCAGGCGTCGTCGTCGCATCGCCGAAGCACGTGCTGCGCTCCTCGCCGCGCAAGGCGAAAAGGGATCTGGCGGTGGTCCTGGTGTAGGCACGAGCTTGAGCAACGGTCACACCAAGAAGCAGAGCAACCCCTATAGCGTGGTCAAGATCGACGGCCTCAACGTTCCCTTGGAGCTGCTCGGCAAGGACGACGACAGCAGCAGTCAGGTGGTCCTCTCGCCCGCTCAGCGTGCCAAGGCGCGTCAGCTGCATCACATGCACGGTGTCTTTGACGATGAGCTGCACGACGACGAGCTCGGTCGCGGTGAGGATCCGAGATGGGGCGAGGAGGCGCCCGTCAACCCGCAGAACTTGCATGCCGCCGGTCTTTTGAGCTGGGACGTCAGCTCGACAGGCTACGTCGATGCACGCCAGGTCAAGAATGCATACCTCGCCTCGCTCACCCCGGACGAGCGCAAGGCCTTCCTCGAAGCATCCGCCCAACGCCAGCAGGAGCAGGTCGACCTGGGTCGCACCTCGCGCAACTCGAACAGCCACCAGCTGCAAAGCCTCGACGAGCGCAGTGTCCAGTTTACGCAAACGCAGCACGACGCCCACTCCGAGTCGGGCCACAGCTCGCAACCCAACTATCAAAAGCGCGACAGCAACCGCGCCTCGTCGCCGCAGCCTTTGCTGGATCACGACGAACTGCGTTGATCTAGCTTCACTTTGTTTATCAGGTCCCGTTCCTGTCATGGACTATTCTCTCGGGTGCTCAGGCACCGCTACTCTCTCTTTATACCCCCCACTCTGCACGATCCCGCTCACATTGCGTTCTCATTGTTTCCACTCAAAAAGCGTTCTGCCATCTTTCTGAAATACCCAATCTCGATTCATTGCTGGATTGCACAGGCTGTGGTGTCATTGTGAGAGGTGTCCGTGCTGTCTCTGAGGCTGAGCTATACCGAGTGACGCCTGCGCATTGTTTGCACGCATCCTACTTTCCTCCAGTTGGAGCTCAGAGATGCGGCTGTTCCGAGACAGCGGACGTGCGTGCGATTTTCGACACAATTTCGCTCGGCAGCCCTCCACGTCGGTCAGCTCGGGAGTCGGATCGCCCGAGCGTTTCGGTATACCCGCACATCGAGCTTCGCTCCGTATCGGCTGTTCCGCATCATTCACTTACGCTTTGCAGTGTTGGAGCAGCGACTTTGTTGGACCCGAGCAACGGCAAAGCTCAGCCACCAACACCGACACACCAGGGCGGTGCGCTGCCCACCATGCCGCTCCAATCCTCGCAAGCCTTGCATTCCGGCAAGGAGTGGTTCACGTCGCCACTGCGAATCGCCTACGATTTCCTCTTTCCGCCTCTCGACGAGCTCTTCCTTGACGACGCAAGCACGACTGCTGGATCGGTTTGGAGCGGCAGCGATGCGGCAAAGTCATCATCATCGTACGGTCGAGGTACGTGCAACGTCGCCTCGACCACTTCCTCCTTCCATACCGACGACCCCTCGGATCAGCTCGACGTGTGGGACAGCTTCTCCGACAGTCCATGGAGCTTTGTCACCAGTCGATACGCCATCGCTTTGATCATTGTCGTCATCATCAACAACCGCGTACAGCACATTTGCAGGCCGCGCAGTGGAGCAACAGCGCGACTCTCACAGCTCCAGCGAGTCGCACTCCGCCTACCCAGCTTGGTGCTGCTGGCTCGATCGGTGCTCATCCTCACCACCGTGGTCGCCGACGCCTTTTTGCCCGAATCCAACCTCGTCAACGCTCTTCTGCGAGCATGTACGACCAAATCTTGGAGAAGTGCCTGGCTGGCCGACACGCCCATGTCAGGTTGGGCTCTCGACAGGTTTGGCTCGAGCAGCAGGGATGCACTCCTTCGCGCACGAGACGCTTCCGCACTCTGGGCCGCTTTCACTTCGACGTGCGTCGCCGTCATCAGCGAGACCGTCGTACGCAATCTCGATGCGGATCGCGAGGAGCCCCCTGCTTTCAACTTGGTCGGCTTCGCCTTTCTGCTTCACTTTCACTCGTTTTCGCCTGACGCCCCTGCCAACGAACACGTCTACCTGTGCGTCTTGCTTCAGGTGCTGCAGATCACGACCATTGCGTTGTCGCGATGTCGTCGTCCAGTCATTGCGCGGAGGCTGGTCATCTCGAGCGTGTTTGGCGTCACAGCGCTCTTGCACTACGCTCTGGCGGCCAACACGGGTCGCTATCCCTTCCTCGAAGCGCTCACCCGAACGCCAGAGATCGCACTCGTGCTGGTGGTGCTGTTGACCGTATCGTTGCATGCCCTCACCATGCTGCTCCTCGAAGGATCAATACAGCCGCATCGTCTCCTCTTCTCACGCTCAAACCTCCCGTCGCTCGACGAAGACTGGTCGCTCGCGCTCTTCAAACTGGGTACCGCCTGCATGGAGTCGACGCGCTTGACTGGCCTGGAGCGTGAAATGGAGCCCTTGGTCGCATGGGATGCACCCTACATCGAGCTCAGCCCAAGTGGCCGCATCGAGCTTGTCGATCCGCTCGTGTCCCGCACCTCTACCGCGCACCATCGATCCGACACCGCTTCCTACCGCGACAGCGTCGACCTCGGCGGCTTCTCGCGCCAAGTCAAAGAGGTCCGCATCGAACCGACACTCCACAGCGGCGCCTCTTCCACCTTTGGACATGCAGGACTTGCTCGCATCCGTGCGCTGTTGCACTTTGTCACTGCTACGCTGCTCGTAGCTCGCACTTTGGCAGTCATGGGGTTCCGCACGATGCTGCGTGCCGTGGGCGTGGCGGATCCGAGCGTTCCACAGTGCGTCTATCGAGGGCTTCGTCTCGTGCGGCTCGTCTGGCATGGCCGCAACGGCGAGGCTCGCAGAAGGCAGCGTCAAGCAGCCGCGGATGCAGAAAGACGCCTTCGACAACTGCATTTGCAACAGCAGCAACGGACCCTCGCGCCCTCGCCGTCGTCTCGAGCAGTCTCGTCGAGATCCTCAGAGTTGCATGGAAATCAAGAGGAAACTACAGAGTTGATCAGCAGCAAGGCGCGCGGGCAAGCCTTCACAGAGTCGCAACGCTTTGACGGCGCAGGTAGCAGTAGGAGAGTAGCGGACGACGAGTACCAAGAGGACAGCGACGAGCAGGACGGCAACTACGATGTCATGGCTGCAGAGCGAGAGGCTGTCTACGACTCGGACGGCGTCGACACAGAGGAAAGCGAGGCAGAAGAGCTGCAGATGGAGGCCGACGAGGTGTCTGGTCTGCTCGAGGAGCTCGGATCCTTTGCTGCAGAGGATTCTACCTCAAGCTCGCAACTGACGCTGCATTCGGGCACGGAAGCATTCAACCGACTCTTGCTCGCCCATCTCACCCGCCCGCGTGGACAAGCGCCCCTCACACGATCCGCCTACAACGCTCTCCTTCACTTCCCCTCGAGCTCAACCGTCGAGTCGAACTTGGCTCAATCCGACATCCATCTCGCACAGTCCCTGGTCCAGCGTCGACCATCAGCAGCAACCAGCCAACGCGGTGCAGCCGATGACGCCCGTCGACTCTGCGTCGTCTGCTGCACCGAGGAGCGAAACGTTATCTGCTGGCCCTGTCGCTGTCTGTGTCTCTGCATGGACTGTCGTGAACATCTCGCCTCCAGACCTCCCGCTCGTCGTTCTTCCATCGCGAACAGGCAGTCAGACGACCCAACCCATCTCTGCCCCACCTGCAGGACTCCGGTCCAGGCCTTCAGCCGTTTGTACATTCCATAGATTCCTCAGCGTTGCACCAAGGCGAATGTCATCTAGGTCGCATGAAAAATGTATGCGTGATGAAGATCGTGGGCCTGAAATGCGTTTGAGGCGAATCGACCGTGTCTTTGAATTTTATTTTATTTTTTCTTATAGGATCAAAAAGTCCCCGTCCCAATTTCCCTCCCTGCCGGGGAAATTGGGGAAGGGGACATTTTGAAATTTTTAATTACGTAAGCCCTGCCAAATTGACAAACCCAGAGACGGGGGATCCTTTTCCCCGTCCACAGGGTTTTTGCTGAAAATAACACTTTCTGGACCGTAAAAGACGTCTAGAACATCAAAAAAGGGCGAAAACGGTGCAAAAATTGCCCTGAACCCGATTCGAACGAGTGATCTTCCACTTTTGAGCGCGGACACTGGAAAAGTGCCTATATACAAGGTGGCTGCCTTCAAACCACTTAGCTACCAGGGCGATGTCATTACTATGCAAAGAGCTTAGGTTGTATAAGAATGCTGTCGATTATATCTTGGAGATGGTGGGACAAAAAGAGATCCGGACAAAATTCGGTCGCGTGGCAGGCTTGGATTTTCCGAGCGCCACCGCGGGTAACAAACAAATAATTAGAGATTCGGAAGGGCCCGAGCGCCATGGCCCTCCTCGTTGTTCACTCGTGAGTCATCTGTGCTCTGCTGAGCGAAGAAAATCAGGGACGCAAAGCAAATAGAGTGTGCTGACCCTTGCTCGCTGTTCAAAAAGACGGCGGATCGGTTTTTGACCGAGACGTCCGGTTAGAGTGCCGAGCAATTGAGCGGGGAAGTTCATTTTGCGCGGGGATGCTGAGATCCAAAGAGGACACGCGACATCCTTCCCTGCTCCCACCAACCCTCGCACACCGGTTTCTATCGATCTTCGCTCGCAACTCTTCACTCCGCAGCAACCTTCGACATGTCTGCTCCGACTATGATGAAAGCCGTCGTCATCCAAGGCCCCGAGCAGGTCGCTGTGCTTGAACGACCCATTCCCAAGCCGGGCAAGGGCGAAGTCGTCGTCAAGGTCAGCCTCGCCGCTCTCTGTGGTTCCGACCTGCATATCTACCGCGGTCACCAGCCCGTTCCCAAGTACGACTTTGTCCTCGGCCATGAATTTGTTGGCGAGGTCCACGAGCTCGGTGAAGGCATCAAGAACTGGAAGAAGGGCGACAAGGTTGTCTCTCCCTTTACGATCTCGTGTGGAGACTGCTTCTTCTGCAACCGCAACCAGACTGGTCGCTGCACCCAGTCTCGTGTGTTTGGGTCGGTGCCTCTCGACGGCGCTCAGGCAGAGTACGTGCTCGTGCCGCTCGCCGACACGACCCTCTACCCCATCCCCGCCAACGTACCTGACGAAATCATGCTGCTCACGGCCGACATCTTCCCCACTGGCTACTTTGTCGCCAACAACGCCTACACAATGCTCAACGACGCCGAGCGAAAGGACACCGTTGCTGTCGTGATTGGATGTGGACCAGTCGGTCTTTGTGC
This sequence comes from Sporisorium sorghi, assembly GCA_023212695.1. Classification (NCBI taxonomy): domain Eukaryota; kingdom Fungi; phylum Basidiomycota; class Ustilaginomycetes; order Ustilaginales; family Ustilaginaceae; genus Sporisorium; species Sporisorium sorghi. Next base: position 12,445 of record JALCCG010000268.1, on the reverse strand, counting down.
CATCACTGCAGCATGTTCGTTTTTCAAGACGGTTTATGCAGTCGACTCGGTCCCTGAACGTCTTGCGGAAGCAAAGAAACACGGTGCCATTCCTCTCCACCTCACGGACGACGACCCCGTCAAAACCGTCAGGGAAGCCACCGAGGGACGAGGCGCTGATGTCGCCCTAGAAGTCGTTGGTGCCGGACCGGCTCTCGACCTGGCTGTTCAGATCGTGCGAAACTTTGGCGTGATTTCTTCTTGCGGCATTCACACACACACGGTCACTCTGCAAGGCCCCGATCTGTACAACAAGAACCTCCGCTTCCAGTTCGGCCGTTGCCCAGTCCGCTCTGTGTTCGAGCCCGCCGTCAAGCTCCTCTCGAAGCACCACGATCTGTTCGGTAGCTTCATACAACACACTCGACCCATCGAGGACGCTCCCGAGTACTACAAACTCTTCAACGAACGCAAGGTGCTCAAGACCGTTTTCAAGATGAATCACGCTCACTAACTTCAAACGTCAAAGATGGAATGCGAAGACGATTGATTGCGAAACCTTGTGTGAAGTGTGTGACCGACAACAAAGTGAACGAGACAAGGGACAAAGAAACTAGATCACAAAGTGACTAGCGGGCGCCAAACCGAAATCAGGGTCACAGCGCCCCTCTGAGCGTTTATGAGCCCTAGGATCCGAAACAATGCCTCGGAGAGACAAGAACGATCCGTGGCGGCAGTGCTCGGCAAAAAGATGCCATGGCACTGGACGATGCCGCTCGAGCGCCGAAGCGCCAAGTGACACCGCCTCTCCAGGCCTGGCTACATCAGGCGTGATAGATGGGACGAAACTAAGGACGACGAGACCAGGGACGACGAGTGACGAGGAAGACCGCCTATCGGATGGCCTTGACGATCATATTGAACGCGCCGTTATGATCGCGGTCCGCAACATAACCGCAGCCGGGATTCGGCGTGCGACCAGCCCTTCAGCTCGCGCTTGGTCGATGCTGCGAGGCTGCCTTTGCGACTGATCATGCGGTGGACCTCCATGCGTGGCATGACGATGACGTCGGACGAGACCGCGTGAAAGTTGGCCGTCCGATAGTGAAGGTCGTCCACGAGATTGCGGATCTTTTCGGACACACGGAGCTGCTTACCGAGAAGTTCCTGACGCTCCTTCGAGTTGAATACGTGTCGCCTACGCTTGCTTCGTTTCTTTCGGCTGATGTTTCGTGACGGACGGCGGTTCATTGGCCGAGTCTTGTGCCGCTGAGACTGGAACGCGTCTATCTCCAGACGCAGATGGGAGAGGCGGTCCTTGTTCGTGTCGTCGCCGATGTCGATCGTCTGACCCTCGGAGCTGTAGATCGAATATGGAGTCCGGACGCCTGGGTCGCACGACTTGACTCGGAGAGGACCTGACGAGAAAGGAAGGGGGCGAAGGGTCGTCAGCAGTCAACGACGCACAAGAAATGGACGACAGCAGCGACGGACGTGATACTTACCTTCGAGCGTTGTCTCTCCGTCTCGGTGTTCGCGGGCCTCCCTGCTCGCGGTCAGGTCCGCCTCCGAGGCGACCAGATAACAGAAGACGAGATACCAACGTCCATAGCGATCGCACTGAACGAACCACTCGCGCGGCATCTGATACTTGTCGCCCCGGCCCATAGCACGGACGTTGCACGAGTCGACCAGGAACTGACGCTGCCGTTGTCCTCGAAGACATATCTTGACGTCTGGCTTCGCACCTTGACGTCTGACGTGGTGTGGAGCGATTTTGAGCGTCATTGAGGTGATTCGACGCTCGTGGCGGCCAGGCGTGGCTGCTGTATCGTTGTCTGTTCGTCGAGGAGCCCGTGGCTGGGCGACCTCGAAGTCGATGGAGCCGGATTGCGGGTCCAGAGCCACCGAGAACCCTTTTCGCTTGTCTGTTCGCGCCGTGCTGGGCGAGATGTCCGGGATGGGCCCACGTTGGGAGCGGGGCGTATTGAAGTGCTGCGTGATTAGCCCTTTGCGAGCGGAAATGGCCTCTTGGACGACTTGGCGACGAACATAAGTCGGGCACTGCTTGAGAAACGGTCGCTCCCGGACGAAGTCGCTGCTATTGGTGACGAGTAGTTTATACATCGAACACTCCTTCAAGTACTCGTGTGCGTGACTGTCGACCGTATTGACGAGACGGATCGCTTCGTTCTTGACGATCCGAGCAGAGGCACGCCAGTCTCGGATGACCTTGCGAAGCGCAGGAGGGACCACGATACGATACTTCCTCGATCGATAGTTTCCGATTTCCGGCTTCTTGACCGACGAGGCGGGACGTGGAGCTGTCGCGGATGGCCGAGCAGTAGCAGGCGCAGCCTCAGCTGGCGGAAGTCCTTCGACGGCATCAACTCGGGGTCTGGCGGCGTCGTCCTCATCGTCTGAAATAACGATGACGCTGGGGACGCTGGGGGCTGGTGACGGAGACGTCGACATATCGAAATGCGACGAGGGCGAGTATATGGAACCCGTCGACGATGATGAGCGTGGAAGATTCACGACCACCTCTTGGACGCTAGACGTTGGCGAGGGAAAGTACGATGCAGCGTCGAAAGAAGACGTCGGGGACCCGACGATGAAGCTCGAGGATGGCGAGGGCAAGGACGAGACGGTATCGACAGCACGCAGTGAGGGCGACGACGAGACAGGGTCGAAATGTCGGGAGGCCGGAGGCGAAGACATGGTCAAGTCGATAACTAGCGGACGGACACGGTCGTCAAGTCGTGTTGAAGACGTCGAGGCAGGCTCTGTTGGAGACGACAAGGCCGGCACGGTGAGAGATGTCTCGACGTCAACAGCTTCGACGTTGCGTTGGACAGGATCGTCGACAGGGCTGATTCGACCATTGCCGACGTCAGCGAGCACGGCGGCGACCTCTTCGCCTAAGTCCTCGGCATCGAGTAAGCCGAGGTCCGTCGGATACGTTTCCGGATCCCGTTCGATGACCGTCGTGGTGGTAAACGGCCATCTCAGTCGCTGCTCGCCTACGGGCTCGAATGTAGTTACAGTCGTGGTCGCCCAACAGTCGGCGAGTGCGACGTGGGATCGAGGCGTATGGGCGGGAATACGTTGGCGAAAAGACGGGATTGGCGCGGTATTCTGAACCTGGTCTCGAGCTGGAACGACCAGCCGTGCGACCTTTTCCGTGTACGCAGGGTCAAAGAACGGGTAAACATCCGGTCCACGGTCCCGACCACGCTTCGGAATGTCCGTGCGTGGGACGTTTGTAAGGGCGACTATATCCATCTGTGCGAAGCAATACAAAGTCAGCGTCTGTTTCCGAAAAGTTTGGACGGGGACGACGGTCGGTCCTTATCTTGGCGAGATAGAGGCCGTGCCTCGGCCCGTGAGGGCGTCGTCAAGGGTCGTGGTGTCGAAGATGACGATAGAATTCGGAAGGGCGTCCAGGGGGGGCGAGGCTGGGTGTCGAAAAAGAGTCGACAGAAGGTCGAGGAGACGGAAGGATTCCGGAGTGCTGGTCGGGTCGAGAGATGGCGAATGTGTGTGAGAACGGAGAGAAGAGGTCGACGGGACGGTCAGAGGGGCCGGTATATATGCTTTTCGCAAGCAGGACCGACCAAGCAGAGAGTCGACAGCGAACAGTGAAGCGTGACACTGCCAGAACGCCTGAGCGCCTGGTCGAACAGCAGCTCATTGTCGACTGTGCTTCAGCGACGGCCGACTTCTTTGCCGTTCACAGACGTTGCGGCATCCTTCACACTCGATTCTTGCCGTTGAGTCTCGCTGAATCGCTCTCTCGCTGCATTTTGGCCGTCAATCCTTGCGGCTCAGTTTCTCGACGAGCCCATCTGGCCGTCGCTTTCCTCTTGGACATAATGTCAGCCGACTCTTTCCTTTCTTGGACATAATGTCAGCCGTTGCCATGAAACCGATTCATCACATTCGTGTGATTCAGGATCCGTAGCCAGCCGAGCCATCACATTGTAGAACGACTAGATAGGCGTGGGAATCCGATCTTCTCGTCCCATGACCTCGACGTCTGGCTTTCACACGCTCACGTCAGACGGCCAAGTTGCATTGGCAGCAAGGACGAGGGCATTCGAGCTGAGGAAAGTGCGAAAGTCGAGCACGGACGGAAAGGTGAAGCGGAAGAGGCGAGATGAATCACACGCGTAGTCACGTTCGAGACGTATACAGGCGGACCGAGACAGCGGATCTGCATATTGACTAGGATGACAGCCGAAAGAAGAGTCTCGAGACCGCCAAACCTTGAGTTTCGGGCACAAGACGCTGAGCAGAACAATCGCCAGACGCTGATTGGCTCGATGAGCACGGCTCTGTGGCTTTGCGCTCAGTATGCACTTTGCAGATTGCACCGTTTGCGCCGTTTGCGCTGTTGGAATCGCTTTCGCTGACCAGTCCCGACCCATTCGGCTAGCACGGTCGACAGAGTCTCGAACGTCTGTCACAAGATCACACGCAATGCCATGACGCCGTTGCTCTGTTCTGTACGAGGCTTGTGATGTGATCTCAGAAAGTGTATCAATCATCACGGCGACTTTCTTTTCTCACAGACTTCGAGCTGAATGTCCATCGCTACTCATCGTCTGTGTTTGCGCCCGAAGATGCCAAAGTGCTCCCGGTTCCTCATTTTTTTTTTCCTGTAAAATCTGGGGCTGCTTCAAAATTGGGTCCACGCGAGACGAATTTCCTTTTTGGTGGGTGATTCTCGAAAAGTGGACTTTCCATTTTTGGATCCCGTCTCTCCACTCATGACCCTCATGACCCTCACCATCACACCTGCGCAGCTGCGTGCAAGCGACGAGCTAGGATGTCGGACTCGAGCTCTTCGTCGTCATGGCTTTCGTCACTGTGGACGCCCAACGGCAGGAACGCCTTGCTTCTGGGATCGATCGCGGTGGGCTCATCGATTGCGACGGCTGCTGCCATCTTTGGCACGCAACGCATAACACGACGAAAGAAGCGCCAGGACTTGTCGGATGCTGTGACCAAGTCGGCCAACGCTCAGGGCACGGATCGACTGCAGAGGTTTGACCTGGACCGCGATGGAGCCTCGTCTTCGACGGACGGGGGTACGCCGCGCTACCTTTCGGGCCTGGCAAGCAACTCGCTGAGGCGAGCATCGCATCTACGCAACTCGACCAGCTTCTACTCGTCCAACAACATGCCGCAATCGCCCGCTGGACCATCTCGTGCCGACACACTCGGCCGCAACGACCCTTCCTCTCGAAAGCGCATGCCGTCGGTGGAGCAGTGGGACGAGAGCCTCATCCGCGAGCAGCTCTCGCGGAACTACAGCTTTTTGGGCGAAGAGGGCATGACGGCCATCCGCAACTCGTTTGTCATTGTCGTCGGTGCGGGAGGCGTCGGTTCGTGGGCGGCTCTGATGCTGTTGCGCTCCGGTGTGTCCAAGCTTCGACTCATCGATTTCGACCAGGTCTCGCTGTCTTCGCTCAACCGCCACGCTTGTGCTACGCTCGAGGACGTCGGTCGACCCAAAGTGGTGTGCTGTGCGGAAAAGTTTGCACAGATCGCACCGTGGGCGAAGCTCGAGGCATGGGTGGAGCTGTTCCGCGGCGACGAAGCGGAACGCCTCCTGGGCGGCAACCCGACGTACGTGGTGGATGCGATCGACAACATCGACACCAAGGTGGAACTGCTGCGCTTGTGCGCCGAACGCAAGATCAAGGTCATCAGCTCGATGGGAGCGGGTGCCAAGAGCGACCCGAGCCGCATTCAGATTTCAGACATCAGCGTCACGTCCGAGGACCCGCTCGCACGCAGCGTGCGTCGACGTTTGCGCGCGCTCGGCTTGCCGCCCATCCCACCCAAGGAGGTCGAGGAGAAGGCCAAGGGCGAGGCGGAACAGCTGGAAAAGGCGCAGTCGCAGTCTGGTGCTCAACGGCCGAAGAAGCAGGGCGGCAAGGGCAAAAAGGGAGGCAGCAAGCCGACGACGCTCGAGGTGCAGTCGGCGGATCAGGACCTCGACCGCACACCGATGAAGGCGAGCCCGAGCGACAAAGTAGCACGCCGAGCAGCCGAGAACGGAAGCAGCAGTGGATCCTCCTCGCCGAAAGTGGGCTCCGACGGCAACCTCAACGCTTTGCAGCCGCGGTATGCCCGCAAAGCGACGTCGTCGCCGTCTCCGCTCGCGTCTCGAAGCGGCAGTTCGACGGATCTCACACTGCTCAGCGGGTCGAGCAGCAACGATGCGCCTCCTGTCGCTAGTTCGGTGTCCAGCTCGAGGGCAGTGTCTGGAGCAATTCCGCAGCCACCGCGCCACAGCCGCCGGGCGAGCAGCGTGTCGTCGTTTGGCTCGGCCGCTTACGCGACGCCCATGACGACGCCGTCGGACGAGATGGCGGCGCTGCTGCCGGACGAGGGCGACCAGGACACGAGCCTGCGGCCGCTGGACGACGAAAAGGAGGGTGCATCGTTGGCGGGCACGCAGGTGTTGGGCGACCGACGTGCGTCTCAAAGCAGTGCCGCGGCGTCGGACGCTACGGCTGTCGACCTGGCTGCTCACTCCGCGCCACGCACGCAGATGGCCGACAAGCTGCGCCGCCGCGTATCGGAAGTGGAAGAGCTGTCGCCGTCGCCGTCCAACTCGTCGCCTGCGCTGTCGCGGTCTGCGTCGTTCAAGCCCACGCTCGCCCCGACACCCGCTGCCGCGGAAGAGACGTCAACGCCATTCACAGAGCCGACGTTCTTCATCCCGTGCGTCTACTCTACCGAAAAGTCGGACACGCGCCTGCTGCCGCTGGACGAGGACGAGTTCGAAAAGGGCAACGTGGACGAGCTTGCGGCGTTGGAGGACTTCCGCGTGCGCATCCTGCCCGTGCTCGGCCCGCTGCCGGCCATGTTCGGGCTTGCCGTAGCCACGTTCATCATCTGCGAGATTGGCGGGCAAAAGATGGAGCCGCTGGCGTTCAAGGGCCGGCGCAAGCTGTACGAGAAGGTGTTCCACGACCTGTCGGTGTCCGAGTCGCGCCACCCCGTGCCCGGCTCGCAGCCTGCAGCCACAACGGACGCGCACAACACGGGACCGCGCCACCACATCCCGTTCAGCATCAACGACATCGCGTACCTGTTCGAAGAGGTGTTCAGGGGCAGGAGCATCGTTCCCCCGTTCGAGAGCCTGTCGGGGGCGCAGTTGGAGAGGTGGGACTCGACGCTCCCGCTGAGTTTCCAGAACGTCGCGCTGTTCTCGCGTGCACAGGCGAAAGTGCACGAGGCCGAGGTGCTCAAGAAGGGCAGGAGCCCGGTGGAGGTGTGGGGCGCGGATGCGGCGCACATGATCAAGCGCCGGATGGCGAGCGAGAGGAGGAGCGGCTTCTTCCGCTTCTGATTCGAGGATGGCAGCAATGGAAACGTGTTGATCTGGCGATGATGGTGTATGATTACAAAGAGAGGGTGCAGTGTGCTTTTTGGACTCACTGGTCAGTGATGCAGCCGTGCGAGGCATCCGCGACATTACGAACAAACTTGAGCAAGTGTCCCGACTTGGGCTTGAGCGGCAACGGCTTCCACGACTCGCGGCGCTTTTCGAGGTCCGCTTCAGACACACCGACGAGCTCGAGCGTGTTGGTCTCGGCGTCGATACTGATGATATCGCCATCCTGGACAAGGCCGATCGGGCCGCCGACTTGGGCTTCCGGCACGACGTGTCCAATGACGAACCCGTGACTGCCACCGGAGAAACGGCCGTCGGTCAAGCAGGCGACGTCCTGGCCCAGCCCGGCGCCCATGATGAGACTGGTGGGCTTGAGCATCTCAGGCATGCCCGGCCCACCCTTGGGACCCTTGTAGCGCAGCACGATGACCGTCTTTTCGCCCTTCTTGATCTCGCCCTTCTCGACGGCGGCGACCATGGCGTCCTCGGTGTCAAAGACACGCGCCTTGCCCGTGAATCGCAGACCCTCCTTGCCCGTGATCTTGGCGACGGCACCACCGGGCGAGAGGTTGCCCTTCAAGATGCGAATGTGCCCCGCGCTCTTGAGCGGCTTGTCGACCGGGTAAAGCACGTCCTGGTTGGCGGGCAGCTTGCCGCGCGCGTGTGTCCATCGGTCGACATTCTCGGCCAGAGTTCGACCCGTGACGGTCATGTGCTCGCCCTTCATGAGCTTGTTCTCGATGCAGTACTGGATGACGGTGGGGATGCCGCCGAGTTTCGAGTGCACATCCTCCATGACGTATTTGCCCGAGGGCTTGAGGTTGGCGAGGAAGGGCGTGGCGTCGGCGATGCGCTGGAACTCGTCAATGTCGAGCTGGATGCCGACCGAGTGCGCGATGGCGATGAGATGGAGCACGGCGTTGGTGGAGCCTCCGAGGACCATGGTGAGGGCGATAGCGTCTTCGAAAGCGGCGCGCGTCATAATGTCGCGCGGCTTGAGGTCTTTTTCGAGCACAAGACGCACGGCGGCCCCCATGTTCTCGGCCTCGGCGATCTTCTCGGGGTACTCTGCGGGGAAGGATGAGCTGCCTGGGAGCGTCATACCGAGAGCTTCGGCGCAAGAGGCCATGGTGTTGGCGGTGTACATGCCACCGCAGGCGCCGGGGCCGGGGCAGGCGTTGCGGACGGTATCGTAGCGGATCTTTTCGGCGTCAGGGGTGCTGCCGTTGGCGAGGTACTGGCCGTAGGACTGGAAGGCGGAAACAATGTCGAGCGTGCCTTGAACGCTGGCACAACCACCGGGACGAATGGTACCTCCATACAGCATAATACCGGGACGGTTGAGACGACCAAGCGCCATCAAAACGCCGGGCATGTTCTTGTCACAACCAGGAATAACAACGGCGCCATCGAGCCAGTGCCCACCGCACGCAGACTCGACCGAATCCGCAATCAAGTCACGCGAGGGGAGCGAGTACGACATGGCATCCGTACCCATCGAGATACCGTCCGACACACCGACGGCGCCAAACTGGTAGCCAGTGAGGCCCGCTTCCTGGACGGACTTCTTGACGCGCTGCGAGATGGCGAGGAGGTGGGCGTTGCACGGGTTACCCTCGTACCAGATGGAGCCGATGCCGACCATGGCGCGGGTGAGGTCCTCGTCGTTGTCGATGCCTTCGGTGGCGTAGAGCATGGCCTGGGAGGCGCCCTGGTCTTTGGGCCTGGTGATGATGCGCGAGTACTTGTTGAGTGCGTCTGGGGCGGCGCGTTCTGCTTGGAGCGAGGAGGAGGTGGAGAGGGCGCGACGGGGCGCGAGGCTGCCGCCGCGGAGGAGCGAGGCCGAGGAGGGCCTGAGAGCGGATCGCAGCATGTTTGCGGTGATATTGTGATCGACGGTGGTGATGGAGAGAGAGGGAGAGGAAAAAGAGAAGAGGAAGAGGGATGTGACTTTTGGAAGAAGTGTGGTTTTGATGTCCCAAGCGTGCTCCTTTTGAAAACCTCTCGTTGAAGCGCTCTGCTGCCGAGTCACGCAAGGTTAAAAAAGCGGGCATTTCTTCCAGGCCGAGATTTGTACAGAGAGCTGCTCGTTGGAGCACTTTTTTTCATCGGCCAATCGCCGCGCTTCTTTTTGAAAAATCGTGGATCTGTTAGTTGGAAGCGCTAACATTTAGCAAAAAAAAAAAATAAATCGACTTGCGACGAGGCTCGTTGGTTGGTTTCAGATCGGCAAGGGGCCAAAAGGGAGTGTTGATCGCGTTTTTGAAATTCCCTAGCCACGCTGGCTCCTTTTCCAGCGAAAGGGCGTGAAGAGAGCGGAGTTCCGATGCCACAGCGGCAGGCCAAGCCGTGAGTGAACCCTGAGCTTGCTTTCTCGGTTGTACCTTTCACCTTTCATCCTGCCATCAAACTTTCCGCACCCTCCTATCCGCCGACCTCGTCCAGGAACAAGCATTGCAAAGCATTGCAAAGCATTGCAAAGCATAGCTGCTCGCTAGACCCACGACCGATCACCATCATCGCATCAGCAAACATCGTCCAGAAACGACGATGAAGATCCAGTATAGCTTGACTCTTCGGTGCCTCGCACTCGCGCTGCTGGCCCTTTGTGTCGCAGTGTCGGCACAGAACAGCGCTTCATCCACACAAGCGGCTGCTAGCAGCAGCGCGCCTGCATCGATCAGCAGCGGTAAGTGCCATGTCGCTGCATGGCAACGATCGTCAACATGAAGACGTACATACTGATCTTCTTTCATCTCACTTTTACTCACCGCGCAGCCACCGCATCGCCATCAGCATCAGGCTCGGCATCAGGCTCGGCATCAGGCTCGGCATCAGGCTCGGCATCAGCCTCTGGAACCGGCTCAAGAAGCGGCAACATCCCTTCGACTGTCTCCTCCAGCTCGTCTGCTACCGCTTCCACCACCAGCACCACCCCCACGACGTACCCGATCGCAAGTGTGCCCAGTACGGGCTACTTGGCAGGAACCGCAGCTGCACCCGTGCCAGCGGGTGCTTCGGGTGCGACGGGAACGGCTGCAGCGGGTCCCGATGATAGTCATGTGGTCAGCGCTGCCCAGGTGCTGCGTGCTTCGTTGCCTGCTGTGGGGGCGAGCCTTGTGGCGTTGGGTGTTGGTGTTTGGATTCTGCTTTGAGCGGAGGCCGGGAGAACGGAATGCAACTTGACCGTGGATGGAAGCGGAACGACCGTTCTCTCAGCCTGTTCAGCTGTGTCAGTCCGCTCTGTCAGTGCGATCTGGTGCTCATGATGCACACTCATTCCGCTATGCAGAACGGTCGGACTGTGAAGCGACGCCGCGAAAGCTTTGCAATTCCGTCCATCTTTCCTCACATGGCGCTCTCCTCAGCCTCGAGCTTGCCTGTTCTCGCATCTCGCTATTCACAAAGGACAATTGACTTATGCTTTGACTCGTTATCGCGCTTTGTGTTGTGAGACTTGCGGAAGTTGTGTGCTAGACTTGGGTACGTCCCTGGACAAGGAGCCGAGTGAAGTGACACGCCAAGAGCTCAGCGCTAGCTCTCTGCAGAAAGCAAAGACGCTCCTGCGACAGTGCGGGACATCCGTCGAGTGAGCGACGGAGGACAGTGAATGCGGCAAGCTTGCAGAACGCGCAAGTCGGATGCAGCAGCGCTTCCAAACTCCACGCTCGATGCAGCTCCAATTCGAAAGCTTCGTGAATTCGCCGACGAATCAACCAACCACGCGATTCTAGGTTGCGATTGGAAGCCGAGTCAGTGTTTCTCGACACTCGAGCTTCTCACCATCACCGTCTCTTCTTCCGACAAACACGAATCGCAGCCATGGTACGTATTCCGAAACCGAAACCTCCATCGGAGTCGTACTGACACCGATGTCCTTACCCCTTCCCACGCTCCTCCGAACGCAAAGGCGAAAGGCAGCGCCAAAAAGACGGCCTCGGGCAACACGTTCCTGCTCACGCTGCTGCGCAATGGCTTCCTCGCGACCAGCACGATCTACCTGCTAGTGCGGTTCTGGCTCTTCCGATCGAGCGTCACCAAGGGCACTGTGTTTGCGTACATCGCGTCGGAAGCGATTGCCGTCGGATTGTGGCTTACGCTGCAAAGCATGGCGGCGCAGGGCAACGATCTGCAGCAGAGCGGTCTCACACAGTACGTCTGGAGTTTTCTTTTCAGCTGCAACGTGGTTCCGATGCACTGACTCCCTGCTCTTTGCTTTGCTTGCTCGTCGTCGACAGATACATGTTCGACACCATCTATGTGACGTGGTTTGTGCAACTGGCTTCCTTGATCTGGTCCAAGTTCTGGTACCTGTACTTGATCGTAAGTTGCTTGTTGCTCGCGTTCTCATTCATCTTGCAGTGAAGCTCGCTGACAGCTTTACACCACTCTTATCAATGCAAACAGATCCCGGGCTACGGAGGCTACGTGATCTACCAAAAGATCCTGCTGCCGTACCTCTTCCGCGGCCAGAGCCCCTTTGCCTCGCTCCAAGGCATGCTGGGCGGATCGGGCGGCGGTGCCGGCGCACCAGGCGGCGATGGCAACGCTCCACCAGGAGAAACGCTCTCGAAACGTCAGCAAAAGCTGCAGGCGCGTGCGGCCAAAGGCGACCCTCGAGTGCAGATGCGAAAGCGCTAGAAGGCGACACTCGGCTCCTCCGAAGGTTGTAGAAAGTGCAAGACGCCACCCCAAAAATAGGCACATGCAATCGCAAGAATGGCGTGGAAAGGGATTCACGAAAGCTGTGCTCAGTGGTGCTCAGAGAGATATCGGAGTAAGAGCGTGGGAAGGTATCACTGAGCAACCCTCTTCCGCCGGTTCCTGTGACCTCGCGGTACTGCCACATGAAGCGAGGCTCGACCTTTTGTCAACAGGTCGACGTGGGGCTTCGTATCACACTGGCGAGGGGCACAACGGCCTGACTTCGGCTTCACGTCCGAGTACCGTTGTCCGCCACCCCCCCCCCCCCCCCCCCCCCCCCCCTGTCCCCCCCCCCACCCCCCCCCCCCACCCCCCCACCCCCCACCGTCCCCGCGAACCCTCCCACGC
>JALCCG010000267.1:0-28410 GCA_023212695.1 Sporisorium sorghi | reverse complement strand
TGGCCGTCGCCTCTGCCGCTACCGGCGTCACCCGCACTCCCACCCCGATCATCGCGCCCGTGCCCATCCGCACCACCCCCCCCTTGGCCCCCCCCCCCCCCCCCCCCCCCCCCCCGGTCGCGGAAGAGCGAAGCAGCTGAGCCCCCGCGGCGTGTGGACGGAAGAGAGAGATCAGATAAGACTGAGCGAGTCACTCAACTGTAGAAACGCGACAGACAGTCTCCGCCGGCTTGCCGGAACAATCTGATCCTCCAAATCGGCTCGTTCGGACGCTTTTGTCCCATCCGCTGTCAAAAGCATGGCTTTGCGCACGTGTTGTACCGCTCGTGAGCGTGTGGATATCGAGTCCAGTTTGCACTTTCGCGGGAAACTTGGTCTCAGAAAAGGGTTCCTGCGGCTCGCTTAGATTTCGACGTGCGCGAGCTGTCGATGGCGTCGGACGCTAGTAGGGTCCGAATGGTCTCAGCGTCTGCTGCTGAAAAAGTTGCAGAGCTGAGTTCGGACGCTTCTATCTCCCTCTAGTCTCGTCCGCGGGCAGGTCGATGGTATACTGTGCCAACCATCCTTCAAGCCTCAGCACATTCATGCTCTTCCGTCATCACAAGCTGAGCCACGGACGAGGCGATCAACGGTTCCAACTCGATCGAGGACTGGGCTAGAGCTTCTGATCAGGTTTGATAACAGCGAGCTCAAAGCTGCGGCTGCTTCGAAGCATTCCTACAGGGTCCTATTCGATCCATCCTTCCTCCCACCATACACTTCAAGCACCTTCCTCTAGCTCTCCACGCCAGCTAGATCAACATCCAGCTCGACGCGATGGCGGCCAACAGTGCGTCATCCAGAAGCTCGACCCCGGGACGACGGCCTCGTCAACAAGCACAAGGCGATGCATCGACCAGCCCAGACCAACGGCTGTCCTGCGAGGAATGCCAAAAACGAAAGAGCAAGTGCGACAAGCAGGTGCCTTGCTCCATGTGCAAGCAGCGCGCCATCGTCTGCACTCCAGCGTTCCTCGACCCACACAAACCCAGGAAGAAGCGCTTGCCAGAGCGTGAACTGCTCGACCGCATTCGAAGATACGAAGAGCTCCTCAGCACTGTTGGCATTCACAAGGACCAGAGTGTCGCTGATCTTGCCGATGTCTCGAGCGCGTCGTCTTCGCGTGCCGTTGGCGTTTCAAGATCAAGCAAACGCCCGAGGCTCTCGTCCGTCGACTCGACTGCTTCCGTCAACTTCCAGTGGGCCACTCTGTCGGCGAAAGATGCTCCTCCAACGCCGCCGCACACGGCCACCATCGATTCCGACATTGGCGACCTCGAGTCGATCCTCGAGTCGGTGCCGCTGCTTCACACTCGGTCTTCTCGCACGCCGCAGCACTCTGGATCCGGTCCTCCGTCCACACACACACACACACACCCTTTCTTCCGCATCTGGCTTCGACGATGCGTACACTCCGTCGACGCACGCCTCGTATGCTCCCGTGGCCGACATTGCAGTGTCGTCGACGCTCGTGATCCACAAGCACCTATGCGGATTGGGCCGATAAGCAGGACCGCCAGAAGCTGCAGGTGCGCGGCACGATGCTCGCGGCGCTCATGGTGGCGGCGTGGGAGAAGCGGGCGCAGGCGCTTGCGAATGGGGCGGAGTCGGGTGAGATTACAGAGGAGCCGGCGATCGTGGCTGCGATGCGCACGGCTGCTGCGGGCGAGGGGGCGTCGTCTTCGCAGGCTCGGGGACACTCGGGCGCTGATCCACGGTCAGCGTCTCACTGTGCTGGCGGAGGAGGCGGGATCAACGGCCAGCAGATGGACGGACAGTGGGCAGGAGGCGCAGCAGACCCGATTGGTTTTGCTGCCTTTCTGGATCCGTCATTGGGGACGTCGGCGTCGGCGCTGGAGGACATGCTGAAACCTCAACTCGCTGTTGCAGTCGAGCGTGGACCTGGACTGGAGCGGCTGGCTCAATCCCATGTGGGCTCCGACGCCGGGCTCGATAGGTCAGATGGCGGAGCCTGCTAACTTGTTTTACCCTCGCTGTGATCGGGTGTCGACGAGATGCACGGTTCTCACGATCGTCACACGCCGCACAGATCTCTAGTCTGATTGATATACCCCTTTACATTCCTTGAAGCGCAGAACGGCGGCGATGTGCCGAACGACACGCGCACCACCTCGTCGCCTCGACCTCCAAGTGCCGATGGAGTAGACAATGTAGAGCACATAACCCGTAGTGACAAACGCCACGAGGAGCGCACACCCCGCAACCGTCCACTCCTTAATAGGCTTCCGCAGCGCCTGCGTCCTCTCCTTCTCGCTTTCGGTCGGCGTCTTCTCCCTCAGCTGGCGCTCATTCAGCTTGAGCACGCCGCCAAAGTACCTGCGATCGAGCACATGATAGCCCAGCCCATACACCACATCGACAGCCTTGAGCGCGATGAGCAGCGAGAACGCGTTGTTGAACTGCGACCTGCCCCTTGGCGTCAGATCCTGAACCGCGCCAAACGCCACGTCCATCGTAACAGACCCTGCGGAGTTGAAGCATTTCCAGATGCCGAACGCGGTGCCGATCGAAGCCTGGTTCGGCACGAGCAGCGGAACGGAGGCGATGAACGGCAGGGCGTTGAACGAGAGCGCCACGCTGCCGAGCACGACGGGGAGGTAGACGTTGACCGAGCTGAACGCCAGCAGCGCAAACACGAGCACCCACAGAGCAGCGCAGGCCGAGACGTAGTACATGCGGCGCCCGAACAGGTCGAACATGAGCCCCGAGCAGTGGGGTGAGCACAATGGGCGGGATCTGCCCCACGGAGGAGGCGTACCCGGCGCGCAGCTTGGACTTGCCACGTGTGATCTGCACCACTTCGGCCAGGTTCGAGGTGTAGGCGTTGACGGTGCCGGATTGCAGCACCTGGGTCATGGTGACGAGCCAGAAGGCGGCGGGGATCGCGCCGACGCTTAGGGTGAGCAGCTGCCAGTGACCGTGCGAGAAGGGTCGTAGGACGCTGCTTCCCTTCGCAGACTGAACCCGCTTCTCGTCCGGTGACGAAGCGAGGTCGGTTGCGGAGCTGTTTCGAGGTCTTTGTGCAGAAGCGGCTGCCTCTGCTTGTGCTGCGAGCTGTCGGCCCGTCACGACGCGCATCTGCCTGGGTAGAGCGCGTTCATACACGACGTAGGCCACGTTCAACCCAAGCGTGACAGCACACAGAATGGCCGAGAGCCAAAAGGACCAATACCACTTTGCCGTCGATTCCGCCACGGGCACGGAGCTCATCGAGCCCATAATGTTGAACACCCTCCCCATAGCGATATCCATTCCATAGACAAACCCCAACCAACCCGCACTCGACAGCGCGGCACGACTCCACCTCGTCTTGGGCACCTCATCCTCCCCCGACGCTGGCTTGGCGGAATCCCTACACCAGTGCGTGTAGAGCTTCGACTGGCTCGTCTCGATCGTCGTGCTTCCGAACCCAAACACAATCTGCCCTGCCAAGATCGTCGCAAAGCTCCTCCTCTGACCGCCCACCGCGCGCACGATCACACCCATCAAAATCGCACTCGACGACAGCACCGACGTGACGCTCGGGCCGTAGTAGTCGATCATGATGCCCGAGAAGAGCGGGAGGACGCCGTTGATGAGCTGGTCCGCGGACGAGATGGCGCCGTAGCGCGCGTTGGTGACGGACTTGATTTCTTTCTTGATGGTGGATTTGAGCGGGCCGAGCGAGGATTGCGCAAAGTTGCTGCCGAGGGTCAGGAAGAGCACCACGAGGAGCGCGGGGAGGCGGTGCTTCCAGGTGGCACCGACGGCTCCGGCTTGGGCGTCGGCGATAAAGACGGGCTCGGATTCGTGGTTGGGGAGATGAGGTGTAGCGGTGATGGGAGCAGCGAGGTTGGGAAGCTTGGCGTCTTCGTCGGCGAGGCTAGAGGGGTGAGAGGAGCTGATCTTGACTGCCTTGTCGGTGATGCGGTCGGATGTCGGGGCTGGCGCCTCATTGACAGGACTGTGTTGCTCAGGATGCGACATGTTGAGGTGGCCTGCTCAAGTCGAAAGGAGCTGCTGTACTTTAACCAGAACGGACGGGGAACAAGAGGAACAAGAAGGCCTGATCTTTATACGCCATCGCAGTCTCACAGCAGAAGTGGTGGTGCGCCGCGGCCAGGAGCAGGAGCAAGAGCAAAGGAAAACTTCTGCTTCTGTCGAGCTTGACCGTAAAAACGCAGAGGAGGTTACAGTAGACAATCAGACTCGCCAAGACTCGCCAAGCGACATGCTCAAGCTCGACCATGTGGACAACCATGCAACCAATCAGATAAGATCGCAAATCGATCCTCGACTGCTCGAACTCGGTCATGTGCTCGTGCTAGAGCTTTCGAAACTCGGACGAGCGGCTGGATCCTTGGCGATCGTTGTTCACGTCGTGTATCTGCTCGACCCGCATACACGAGGGCTTGGCACCCGCTCTAAAAACCTCCTCGGGGCCCTGAATTCGCCGCTAGTTCAAGCCATCTCACCGACAGGCCGGTCTGCATTTCTGTTGATCAAACCTCACTCGCAGCCGACGTTCCGGAGATGCGCATCTTGAATGACTGTACGCATCAAAGAAAGACAGGTCTAGTCGAAAGTCGACCGACGCCTCGGCTAAAAGAGTGTAACACGGCTACCAGCTGAAGCAGTCTTCCACCAACGCTGCATCGACACCCTTCTTGAGCAGCGCCACCACTTGCGCTCGGACCGAGTCGCACATCGGCGCGGGTCCACACGTGGCGAATACGATCCTTCCCGCGTCCTCTCCATCCGCGTGTTGGATGATGTGTTGGTGTACAGCGGCCATCCATGTCGGTCTGCCTTGGAATCGGCGGATCTCGATCAGTGCAGCGCCTTTCGTCTCTGCAAGCACATCCCGAGACGCCGCGGGACTGCGCTGCAGCTCGTCTTGGCCAGGGGAGTGGGTCGGCGAAGGATACAAAGAGGGAAGGTGGTCGGAGTGCTGGAAGCCGTAGACGCTGTCGACGCGCGAGAAGCTGCTCTTGCTGTGCAGCGGGTGTCGCTTGTTCGACGTGGCAGGGCTCCTGCTACCGCTGCTGTCGAATCGATGCGTGTGGTAAGGAGAGCTGGAACGCGAGTCCGCGTACAAAGACTTGGGCGTGTTGGTGCCACTACTGGCATCACGATGCGAGCGGTACTTGAACAGCAGCACCTCTTCCGCCTCCCTGTGGCGCTGTCCACGGGCAGGACTGGCGCGATCAACCGGAACAGAGCTGACGTCGTGCGCGCTGTACGTTGACGGCAGCGAAGGACGCGGTCGGCGCCTCGACTTCTTGAACGCGGGCGACAGCTGGCTCGGTGAGAAGCAGCCAGTGCTCGGCTGCGATGCATCGAGGGTGATCTGCGAAAAGCTCGCTTGAGATATGTTGGGCGAGAATCTGCTCCCGAGCGACCAAGGCGTCATGGCTTTGCGTCCGTTGTCCAACAAGTACGCCGGCGACTGGGGCGATGCCAGGTTGAGAGATCCTCCTTTTGGCAAAACTGGCCATTGTCTGTATCCGACCCCATCCCAGACCGGTACCTTGGTATTGCCGTGCCTGACAGAACTCGCCGCTGAAGTTGCAGCCGAGTTGACGAGCGTGGCCGAAGAAGAGGAAGAGCGCTCCGTACTCCAGCCCGAAACCGCGTTCCAAGTGGGCTCCAGTCTCGATGGCAGCTTCCTCCCCTTCTCGTCCACCGTGACCAGCGTACGGCCAGCTGACTTTGCTTTGCTCGTAACGTAGATGTCGATCGAAAGCCTGCATCGGCACCCACCCCTCTGTCGAAGCTCGTCGAGCAGCTCTGGCAAGCTGTCGCGCAGCACATCCAAGATCGCTTCGTTGCGTACGATCCAGACAAGCTTGCACGTCTCGAGGCTGCTGAACTCGCCCCGCGCTGCTTTCACCAGGAGCGGATAGCAGAACGTGATAGCGACACCTCCTGCAACGAGCACAGCGTGCTGCGCACCCTCCAGCGAAGGACTCCTGCCAAACGGACCGTCGATCACGACCCTCACGCGCTTGCCCTTGGCTCGCACCGCATCGCGGAGGTACACGTCGCTTGGGCTCCGCTCGGCGTCGGGCGTGGGTGACAACAGCTCCTGAGCAAGCTTGGAGAGCTTGTGTGTGAGACCCGCCTGTCGCTGGATGACGAGGTCGACGTAGCCCATGTTCGGATCGCCGCTCTTGCAGCGTCCGACGGCGAATACGGAGAAAGGGTGATCGCCGACCCACTGCAGTTTGGGGATGGTGATGCGGATGTCGTCGCCGGCACCGATACGAGCTGCTCCGAGCATGGAGCGTTTGCGAAGGGACCCAGGAAGGTGGGGTTTTTCTTCTCCTTCGATGTCCAAGTAAGAGCTGGATGAGGACGACGAAGAAGAAGAAGGAGCAAGGCAGAGCCGGGAAATGGGAACTTGGATGCGCAGGCGTACGTACGCGCCGTCACCATACGACGTCAGTTCTGCCTTGCGAGTGGCGCCGGATCCGTCGGCGTATCGCCACGAGAGCGACATGATGATTCGACCTAGGATTCGGACGGCTCTGTCAAAGGCGTAGAAAGCAGCCGTCAATTCGATGACGAGGATCTGCAGTCCGAGCTGTATACGCCGTGGCAAACAAGGTCGTTGAAGGTTAGCTTCCTCCGGCGCGCCTAATGATGCCAGCAGTGTCTAGACAACTCACTCTGCCTTGGTGGAGCAACTTGATGTGCAAATACGTAAAAACGATCATCAACACGGCCATGCTGATGTGCAGAAAGACAAACACTTCGTAGTGCTTGTTCCTCAGCGTCCTAAGCGACAAGTACACGAGACCAGAGAGCATAGTGATGGCACCGAAGCCCCACTGCACCGCGGGTCTCTTCAGACCCTCGCCAACGCCAGTGGTGAAGTAAAAGTCCAGAGTGTTTCCCAGAGTATGAACGACAATATGCAGATAGCACATCCGGGCGATCCAGCGATGAAACAGAATCAGCGTGTGCATCGACAGCTGGCTGAGCAGCGCAACCGGCGTCCTCTTGCTGGCGAGCAAGATCAACATGGGCAGTTGCCCAATACCCAGCATGGCACAGCGATTGGCCAGGTGTCGGAGGATCTGCAAACGTCGACTGACGGAATCTGTGCCGGTGAAGTAGGTGTTGTGTCCGACGTAGAGCGAGTAGAACGCGACGAGGGGTACGATGTTGAGCGTCACCATGGCGACGAGGATGATGGCCTCGAAGCGGAGAGGCAGGTGGAAAGTGAGCCAGCGGAAGCACCCTTGACCGCAAGAGACGGTCTGAGAGTGCTTTTCAGACACCAAGGGATGCTCTGAGACGTGTCCTCTCCACCAAGCTGCTCGTTTCGAGATGGCATGGTGGGCGTCGGGGAAGAAGCGCTCGACGAATGCACTCGTCCCTGACACGAGAGCGAGTGTGAGAAAGAGACCCCAGATAAGAAAGCTGTCGGGAGATGCAAGAGGACGAGATACCATCATTCGGACGTACGGTCAGAGGAATGCGACTATATGCGGTCATGTGGCGCAGGACGAGGACTCACATAGCAACGCAAGGTACCTTGTACGAGTTGTAGTAGTAGTGTCGGAACGTCGCCCATCCGTACTCTGTCTGATCTGGCGGCAGGCTGGCTATATGCTCCAGTGCGAAAGAGTCGAGCACCCATGGAGGCGTGATCATGGTTGGCAGCACCGGAATGGCCGCGAGAGGGATCAAAGATGTCTGCGTGCTGTCGAGCTGGTAGACGCCGGTGTCGTCCGAGGTGTATTTAAGAGCTAGGTAGAGACGGTTGATAAGCGTTGTCGCTGCTAAGCGTATAGCTAGGATATGGAAATGCAATGATAAGGAACAGGCAAGGATATGAGTCTATTCGGAAGCTAGGAACGATAGGTTGTTGGACGTGGAGGTGGCTGTGTCCTGAACCGATAGCGTCGGTAGAGTATAGGTATGGGTCGGGAGGGAAGAATCCAGTGGAGTGGTTCAAGAAGGTGAACCTCTAATTGAAAGAAGGGATCGTCATGAGAGGTGCACAGATCGGTTCAATCGATTGCTTTGGCAGCCGAGCGCTGTCGTCAGAATCAATGAAGGGCATCAACCTCGGCAGGAAGAGCCTCGTGCCAGACGAAGCTTGCATCCTCTGGTCCTTCCGCCTTGAGAAGCCTGCCGCATACTGCGAAACAGCCGGAGTCGGCCTCATGGCACCGACATTCAGTCAGGTCGACAGCGCTGTCTGCCCAGCTCATCTTGGATTCGCGGCGGCTCGGCTGGATGAGAACCACCCCCAAGTGGCGCTCGAACGCAACGTCGGGTGTCGCTTATCGCGCGCACAAAGACCGATCTAGCTGATAGCATGTGTGTCGGGCCGCGCTGGCGCAGAGACCGCCACAGGAGCGTAGGTCGATCGAGAGAGTGTGCATCGTCAAAGGCGTTGAAGATGCGACGACAGCGAGGACCGAGATTATTTGCCATGAGAAACGAAAAACCGCACTTTTTGGCATGTCAAACAAGATAAAATTAAACTAAAAAAAAAAAAAAAAAAAAGGGAAAGAGTTCCTCATCGATGAGCAAGGCTGACCGGGCCTGGAACCGCAACAGGCGGAAATGCGAGCATCTGCACTTGCAGGGTTGCCAGCAGATGTTGGGAGAGAGTGCAAAGTAGCGACAGTCGATGTGCCAGCCAGAATGCAACGCGGTGAGACCGTGCGCTCTGGTCGTTGCTGGCACCAAGCCACCGTGCAGCAAGAGAGAGGATGAGAGAGAGAGGGCGTAAAAAAAGCATTCGAGGGGTCTGATGGCTCGGGAACGCCCGGTCCAAACGAAGCAGTCGGGAGCCCAACCCTTGCTAACCCTGAAATTGCGCTGCTTCTCCCCGCGACTTGAGGGGGTGTGGGCGTAGACTAGCGCATATCAACACAGCAACACTCTACGATTGAGGCAGTACCGCCAACGATACTGTCTGAAAGATGTCTCGCTGGGGGCTTCGGAAAGCCGCGACCTCTACTGAAGCAGGTCGAGGAGTAAGCTTAGGTTGTCATCAACCTCACTGACTAAAGAAGCAAGGACGACACCACTGCGGTTCCTCTTCCGGAGCCGAGCATGACGTGCATTCGAACAAGGCTTGATTGCACAGATCTGAACGTAGAGAATGCACCGAACGAGCAGGGCTTTGCGATCGCGTAAGCCCATCTTGATAAGCTGCGTGCGATCGATGGCTGGCCCCATCTAGCGTGAGAAGGAGCTCAGACCGCTTCTTGTTGATCGAAAGAGGAGTGGCATGGAAGCCAAGCACACGGTTCACTGCCAACCGAGAACCGACGTCGTCTGAAAGGCGAACTGCATTGGTGGAGACCTGTCTTGTCTCACCTTGGACCCCCGTTGCCGTTGTTTGACGTGCATGAACAAAACAAATCCGGCGCTGTCAAATTGCAAATCGACCCGAGGGCGCTCGACGCCAAGTTTCTCAGACCATCGACTGGTGCTTTTCGAGGTTGCTCATATCGCTTCGCAATCAATCCCACGAGCAGCAAGACTTGTAATCTTTCCGTTGCATTACTTTGCAAGCGATTTGCTTTCGCATCTATCTCTTTGGCTAGTGCCGTTTCGGCTGCATGCAGACACAGTCGATCGACGTTGGACGTCCATCCAATCGCTCACCACGTGAAGCAATCCTCCACCAGCTCGACGTGGATGCCCCTCTTGAGCAGGCTGACCGTTTCGTACCTGACATCATCGCACAAGCTCGGTGGGCCACAGAGACCCACAGTCAGGCCTCTGCGCTCTCGCAGCGCCTTCTCCTCCAGATGGCCGAACAGCGCATCAGCCAGAACCGTAGGTCGACCGCTGAAGTGACGAACCTTGATCAGATCGCCAAATACCCCGTCGGAGAACACGCCGTCCTGACCCTTCTCGTCGCTCGCCTGCGTCTCTTGCGGCAACTTTGGGAGCTCGACAATGCCCTCTGCGAAATCTTCCGAAGGCGTCGAGCTTTTGTCGAGCTGCGGCGAATCCAGAGGCGCTTCCTTCGAGGACGAGTTGGGAGTGGACGAGCCCGTGTGGCTGAGACCGCCGCTTGATCGAGAGCTCGTTTGTCCAGTTGAAGTGACGTAGATGTCCATGGTCAAGTGGCAGCGTTTCGATACGTCGATGCCCTGCATTTCTCTGACCAGCTCATCCAAGGCGTCTTGGAGGATTGCTAGCGTGTCTGTTGAAGATGATGATCCGGAGATTGTTAAAGACGGTTAGCCTTCTCTTCTCTTTCGAAGCACCGTTCCAAGTTCCGAGACTGGAAAACTTACTTGTTTGCTGAACAATCCAGACCAGCTTGCAAGACTTAAGCCGAGACGCAGCACCAGCTTTGACAGCCGCCACAAAAAGCGGCCAGCAGAACGTGATTGCAATGCCTCCGGCGACCAAGACCAAGTCCGTGGCTTGCTGCATGTCCGGTCTGACGCCGAACGGGCCCTCGATCATGACCGCGATCTCCGCCTCTTCGCCCTGCACACCAGCCTTCTCGACGTCGTTGGCTTTGCTGGCGTGGTGAGCGATCTTGCGCGTCAGTCCGGCCTCGGTCTTGATGACAAGATCGATGTAGCCCTTGCTAGGGTCATCCGCGTGCTTGCCAACAGCAAACACCGTGAAGGGGTGCTCGCCCACCCACTGCAATCGCGGGATGGTGATGCGGATGTCGTCGCCTCCTGCAATGCCAGTCATCAGTCCGTGCTGATCGGCGAGTCGAAGCTTGCTGGACGGGACCGAGATGCGAAGGCGCGAGTACTCTTTGCCGTACGAGCGGATCTGAGCTGTTGCGCACTTGATCAACGTGGTGGATGGCTTCTCGGACGTCGTGTCGAGGCGAGGCGAGGCCAAGGAAAGCCACATGCGGTTGGCGAAACGGACGAGACGATCAAAGGCCCACAAGACTGCAGAGATCTCTGTCAATACTTTGAAGAGTTGAAACTAGTATAAAGAAGAGGAGGACCACGTTTGTCAGTGAGGCTGCAGTGTGCAATAGCTAGAGGGAGACAGAGACAGCTTACCCTGGGAGATTCGTTCAAGGCAATGTGAAGGTAGGTACCGAGGACAGCAAAGAAAGCCATGACAATGTGAAGCATCACAAAGATCTGAATGAATCCCGCATCAAACAAGCATGGAGATAGTCAGCTCCTCGATTCGTCCTGAACAGCAGCCTCTTTGTCAATGCAGTGAACTCACCTCGTACGACCGCTCACGCAGCGCTCGAAGGGAAAAGAAGATCAGACCGAACATCATGCTGAGGCCGACGATACCCCATCTGATGTACGTCTCCTCGAGCAGCTCTCCCACGCGATCCCTTCGGACGTAGATAGCCGTATACGCGCCAGCATGGACAACAATATGCAGCCAGAACCACCTAGCGATCCATCGATGGTAAAGGATCAGGCTGTTCATGCTAAGCCCCGAGACGATAGCGACAGGCGTCCTCTTGCTAGCCATGAGAACGAGCAGAGGAAGCTGCGCTACACCAAGCGCGCCCGTACGATCAGCGAGGTGACGGCAGATCTGGTCGCGCTTGGCGGTGCTCGCTACTGAGTAGATCGTGTTGTGGTCCAGGTACAGATCGTAGAAGGCGACGAGAGGCAGGAAGTTGATGAGCGACAGGCACAAGACGACGAGAGCTTCACCCCGCAACGGCAGTTGAAGCGTGAGCCACTTGAGGAAGGGAAAGGCGACGACAGAGGCGTGTTTGCGTCTGGCCAGCGGGTGCTCGAACACGTGAGCGCGAAGGAGCCGCAACCTCTGCTTGCTCTTCGCGTGGAACGATGGCAGAGACCATTTCAGGAGGTTGTTGATGGCAGCAGCCAGGATCAAGAGAAGGAATAGGCCGTAGAGGACGAAGCTGAGTAAGGTAAGGTGAGAGCGAGCGTGGTCAGCGAGGAGTTGATAAGGGTCGTGAAGAGGTTTTATCACTCACGCGCAGTAGCAGGGGACCTTGAAAGAGTTGTAGTAGAAGTGTCGGTACGAGGCAAGGCCGTATTCGCGCTGGGCGGGAGGCAGCTTGTTGATGCGACCCAAGGCTTTTTGGTCCAGCGCCCACGGTTTTGCAATCATGGTGCCAGAGGTAGCCAGAGGTAGCAAGTGATTGACGCTTGAATGGGAGAAATCCTCCTAGTCACTTCGACAGATGTAGGAAGCTTGAAGCGCCTCTGCTCTGGAGTATGGTGGGAAAGGAGGAGGAGCTTTTTTGGTTGGGAGAGACAGGCGACTCGAAGGGGGAAGCCGCACCGAATCGGTCGGCTCTACTTATGTCTTGTACGAGGACATCAGAGTACGAAGATCTCTTCTTCCTGTGGCTGTCTGCGGGAAAGCGTCTAGCTGCACAGTGTCAGAGGCGAACAGCGATACGAGGTTGTGGCTCTTCAAACAAACTCTACAGGGAACTGTAGAAGTCGCACGACTAGCGAGCTTGCACTCTGCCCACTGTCCTCGTCGTCAAAGCACAGACCGAGTTTTGAGACGGTTCCATGACCGCGTACGTCAGCGAATCGCGCCCACCACTTTCTTTACTCGAGGAAGGAGTGTGCATGCGGCTGAAAGCTCGTGCCGCAGGAGCCGACGACATGCGATGGCTGCCACGTTGTTGCAGACACTGGGACAATGTCGCCATGTCCACCACAGACTGGAATCTGAGCGTGAGTCACTGTGGCCTTGCAGCTTCACCCGTCAAAGACCAATCAGAAAGCTTGGCGTCGGTCAACAGAAGAGCGCACAGCATCCTACGTTCGGAGTGGGGGACTCTGAACGTTTCACAGACAAGCCAGAGTTGTCAAGGTCTCACAATGTGTGCAGAGCAGCAAAGTTTGTGCAGGTTTAGCGTCGATTGTCCTTTAGTGCATCCAATACAAACTTGATCAAGGAATGCAAATGCAAACTTCAAACCGCAAGAAGTTTTCTAATCACCTTTTATCAGATCGAGATCTGATAAGCTGCATGTGGCATTGTTCATCTGAGTTGCAACTGTCGTGCAGCTTTGAGCCTCGGTCGAACACTACCGAGCGGTGTGGCGAGCACAATGACCTGCATGGGATCCTGCGCTAACTAGCTAGTGTGCATTGGTGCGTCCTTGGCGAGTCGTGATTGGTCGCGTGTCTCATCGATGAGGTGCCGTTGCTCAGTTTGCCCGCTGAGAGGCCGTATGCATGGCAGACTCTCAGTAGCGTCTGGACAAGCAGCAGCAGACCGCTCTGGACACTGCTTGCTGGCCCGCTCGCTCCGATGCTGACCTACTCGTAATTGCGCAATGCTGTGAAGGCGGTCTCAATTCTCAACGTCGGACGAGGCTGCCTGCCGCAACCGTACAGTTGTTCACGTGCGCTTCTGTGTGTCAAGCAAAGGGTCGTCGGTCCTGGGATAGCCAACCCCCCCCCCGTTTCGTCGAGAAGGGGGGCTTCTTTGCGCTGATAGCCGCGGCAAAGGACAAGATGAACGAGGGATACAAAGTGCATAGCTCGGCATTCAAGTTGCTAAGCAAGAGGTACAGTGATGACCGTGGCCGAGTAGGCTGGGAGCGTCACAGTCAAAGCGCCGTCAGACCCGAGCGAAGCGCCCTGTGGAAGAGCGTCCGTTGTCTGCGGAGCTACAGCTTTTGGCCTGTTGAGGGTCACTTCCTTTGACCTGCCAGCTCTTAGCGCCGCTGGTGGAGAGCTTGCTTCCATCGCCAACCTGCACCTTGATCGTGCGTGGGCTCGAGTTGGCGTTGATCAGCTTGGCCACCAGGCTGCCCTCGCTGTTGGAGCCGAACGAGTGGTAGATTTGCGACGACTTGGTCGGTGTAGACAAGGAAGCATCGTGGATCTGCCTGATCGGATGGTTGCCCCAAGCGTACTGGATCCAGTACGAGGTCGACTTGACCATCTGGCCCGGGTTGAAGCTCAGCAGATCCGGAGTCCACTGGGTCAAGTTGCTGCCCTCGTTCTGGAAGATGGGAGCGTAGGCCGCACTGTAGTACATGTCGCCGTTTCGCTCAGCAGCCGCAAGGAAGGCAGCTTCGGCGAGTGCACCAATCAAGGTCGGGTGCTTCAGTCGGCCAGGACCGCTGTAGATGTCGGTGTCGTTGGTGAGACCCGAGTTGATGACGGCGAATTCGAGCTCCCAGATGGGAACGTCGCGAGAAGTGGAATCCATGCCTTCGGTAAAGTTGAAGAGCTGGTCGGGGCGTCGAGTACATGTGGTCATCGACCGCCTTGGCTCCCTCAACACCGTTCTTTAGCGTCGAAGCAATCAGAGTCAGTTGGGGGAACTCTTTGGCGATCGCATCGCGGAACGCAGCCCACCGGTAAGGACCATACGTGTTGATGGCAGCGCCCAGCCAGTCTTCATTGCCGATCTCCACGTGCTCAAACGTGTACGGCTGTGCACGTCCGTAAGCCTTTCGCAAGTCTGCCCAGCGACCTGAAGTGTCAAGAAGGAAGTGGGAGCTGGTTGAGCGCCGACTGGATGTAAGGACCGAGCTGGTCCTTTGGCACCGCTTGACCGTTGAGCGAGTAACCGGCGTAGATTCCGAGCACGGCCTGAGCTCCCCACTTTTCAGTGAGATCCATGAGCTCCATCAGTCCAAGGCCTTCGGTGTTCCAGTCCGAAGTCCAGGTCGGAGTTCGACCGGGACGGTTCTTGAGATCGCCGACGGCGTTGGTCCAGTTGAACCAGGAAGGCATGTCGCTGCCCTCGAGATCGTTGCCGCCTGGCAGGCGCACGAACAGGGGCTTGATGTCTGCCAGCGCCTGTGCAAGGTCCTGTCGAGCTACGGTGCCCTCAAAGGTGGGTGGCATGAGCGACACGAGGTTGAGCTGAAAGCCGTCCCTGCACGCGCCCGTCGTCCTGATGGCAAATACATTGTGTCGTTGCTACTGGAGGCTTGGGAGGGTGTCAGGGTAGTCTCGAAATGCTGCCAGTCGCCGGTGAGCTTGAGTGGCATGACTTGCTTGCTGTATACCTTTGAGTAGTCGCTGGAGTACAAGCCAACTTCGACTGGCACCGTCGACGGCTGTCCAGAGGGCGATCGAGCGTAGAAGCTCAGTTTGTGGGGCTGTGTAGTGACGCTGATCCCCTCCCATCCAGGGTTGGAGATACCACATGTCTGGCTCTTGTCTCCACCTACCACGGCCGACTGTGGGAGAGCGGGAGAGAGAGACTGTTGTCGAGCGAGAGGGAAAGCTTGGTCGAAGGGCTGGTGCCGGACCAGTGCAGCAGAGAGCCCCTGCCGAGGGCGTTGTTCGTGTTGGCAGCGTTGTTGACATTGTCCTGGAAGGCACGGTTACGGATGATCTCGGCATAGAGACCGCCGTCGGTGCCAGAGTTGATGTTGGTCTCGATGAAGGCAGCAAAAGTTGGATTGCCTTGATGGCTTGCCTGCGACGTTGTAGGTGACCGCAGGGGAAGATGCATCGCCGGAAGAGGAGGTGGACGGCGCAGCGCTGATGGAAGAAATGGAGCAGCCGCTCAAGGCCAAGGCCACGGTGACCCACGACAAGCTTAGGGATTTCATGTTTGCTTGATACGAGGCGAGGTAGCAAAAAGAGGAGACGCCGGCGAAGATTGATGGGGGATAAGGGATGGGGGATGAAAGGCGAACAGAGCCTTGCACATATGCTCCTCGTGCGCTCGTTGTGATCATCGTGTCGTCCTTGTGCGGCGTTCAAGTGACGATCTTAGAGGCAGTGTGGGGTAAGGGTCGTTTTCCCAACGAATCTTGGCGCATAAGCGCTGCTTGGCTGCTCTGGTGCCCTGCACATGACGGATCGACTCTGTTGTAGGAGCGAGTATGCACAACATCGCAACATGATCCTAGCCACAGGAAGTTGCCGAGGTGGAAAGCAGGGTCGTGGGTGCCGAAGCTGTGTCTCTTGTTGTGGCTCCAACAAGACCCTGAGCATCTGTACATGAATCTCCGAGAGGGAAGTCCGGGAATCTTTGCAAAGGTAGAATGAATTCCCGGCGCAGAAGAAAGCAGTGAATGGTTGACCGGCGAAGAGGATGAGGATGAAGAAGAAAGCCGATGCAGATGGAGAAGGCGAGATGCAGATCTTGGCGAAGCGGCCGAGCTTTTTTGCACCGTTAGCCGAGCTACGTACAAGTTGAGCCTGTTTGGAAAGAAGGGCTCAACCCAGAGAGGATCCGTCCTTCATAGCAAGTATCACATCACGAGACTATCCAACGCTGTCAAGTCTTCTCGCTAGAACTTTCTTGCCATTTTTACTGCCTTACGATGGAAGGCAAGCACGTGCTTCGACGAAGCGCACCGGTCCGCCTCGCTCTGCAATTCGGCGATGTCCAACTCGATGAATGAGTAGCCAGAACCTTAAAGCCAAACTCTGTTCCTCAACGTGCCCTCTCACACGAATCGAACAGCTTCATTAGAATCAAATATGCAATTCGGTGCGGCACAGGTAGGCAATTATGGGGATGGGGCAACCCGCCCGCCCAGAGTCGATAGAAGGGACTTGATTAGTGAGCGCGGAGGAAGAGGGCACATAAGTCGCTTGCGTTGCATGTATTCGCTTCCGGCAATCTTCTTGACGAGAATAGAAGCTTTGTGTGGGGCTCCTCATTGCATCTTCAACAGCGGCGGTGGCGGCGGCGGAAAGGGGGTCAGCTCTGCAGCATGAAGCATAGCCGAGCTCGCGGAGGCGACCGGCGAACTCGTAGCAGTGCTTGTTCCCGGCTGCGTGACATTCGTATGAACGCCCTTGAAGGGACCGATAGCAGCATGCGAAAGTAGCGACTCCTCTTTCACTTTCGCCTGGAGCTCTGACGCAACGAACCAAGGCACATAGGAAGGGTGTCGAGCAGCATCGACTTTGCGCTAAACGACACTCACCGGTGACCAATTTTCTCGAACCACAAAAAAAAAAAAAAAAAAAAAAAAAAACCGAAAAAATCAGAGCGAAAAAAAGAGGCGCCAAAAAAAAGGCACAAAAATTCGTCTGTTTCTTTGACAGCGCCGATGTAACAATTATCGAAAAATTCCTCCTCCTCCTCCTCCTCCTCCACCCGATATGCAGATGAGATGAGATGAGATGCGATGCGATGCGATGCTTTCGTTCCTTCCAGACTCGGACCCTGAACTGAACCTCCTCACCACAACCACACGACCACCACCTCTTGTCACTTGCTCATCACGGTGCGCACACTCGCTCGGCACACCACATCATGCCATCAATATGACTTTGGCATCTCTTCCGCCAACGCTGTCCGAAGGCGGTGCCAGGGACGATGCGCCGCCATTTGGCCATGCCACGGCAGCGGTGCCTGCACAAACCGGGTTCCAGGATGCCACCGCACTGCTCTTCTCAGCCTGTGCGGATCTTCGAGATGGTCAGATGGTCGCAATCCCCAATTTCACATTGATGGGCTCGATGGCCGCCGTCAAGATCATGGACGCCAGGATGGACTCGGGCATGGAGTTGCCAGCCTCAGAACTGCCAGAATCGGATCGATTGGACGCAACGCTAGCACTTCCAGCGACGAATGAGTTTGACCCATTCACGCCGCTCACGGTACCAGATGTGCTTTGGATCATGGACCGTCTGCTGGCGTGCGAAGCAGCTTGGCACCAAGGCTCGGCATTGTCCCAAACGCTCTACACCTGCCTTTACTTCCACGCGATCAAGAGTCTTTCGCACAAGCATCCTCGATTTCAGCGCTGGCATGCACCGAGCGGTGCTGCGAGCATGTCGGATCCCCATACTGACGCATCATCGCGTCCAGCTGCAACCAACGAGGGTGAACCTCTGCCGGAACTCGTCTACAAGGTGCTCAGGGCTTTCATTCTCGCAACCGTCAAGACCATCGACATTGCTTGGACCGAGCTCACCTCAAACCAGCATCTTCACGACGGGGAAGACTTTTCCTCGGACAAGAACGGACTCAGCCTGCTCGAGACAACCGACACCGGCCATGTCATCGCCGAAATTGACGACGCGCTGGAGTGGGTGAAATCGCAGCACGCTTCCTTGCCCTCCAACCACGTCGAATCTCTCCAGGCTAGGCTCAGCTTCCGCAAGCAGATGCTGTATGCGGTGCAGCTGCTTCAAAGTCCCGCCGACGCAGCTCCCTTGGATGTCGTGATGCACACCAAATTCGCTCGCCGCAGTTGGACGCTCTTGCAACCCTCATCCGACGCGGCACATCCTTCGCCCGACACGGCACCTCAGAACGGAGCGTCGTCGAGCGGCACAAACGGCAAAGCTCCCACCACGCTCACACCGCTGCAGCAACCGAACCGCAATGCAGCCCCTTCGATGGCAGCCGCCGCCGCTTTCGATCCGGCTTACAACCGCCGTCTAGCGTGGTGTCAGGCGCTCAAGCCCATTTCGCTTCCCAACGCTCACCACACCTGGCGCATCCTGGACGGCATGCTCGAAGAGCTCCAAGATGTCGTCCACGTCTTGCAGCGTCCAGGATTCCTTAGCTGGAAAGCCTTTTTCACCCCCCGCGCTATCCGATATCAGACTTCGCAACCGCTCTCGGCGACTCCCTACGTCCGGTCTCTGTTTCAAACCGCCGTTTGCGATCGCAACATGATTGCCAGTCGTCTGCCTTTGGAGTGGATCACCGAGTCATTCTTCCAGGAAGTCGCCCTGATCGATCCACTTCTTCTGCGCCGTGCATCAAGGATCGGTCGCAGCAATGTCGAGGGCGGCTCGCAGACCATGTGGAATGCTCCGCCGCCTCTCGGCCAACGCGTCTATTACTTTACGCAGAGGGTCGCCGGTCAGCTGGTGCAGTATCTGACCACGCTTTCACAGAATCGGTCCCGATGCAAACGGACCCTTGCCTCGAGGCTGTACCGCGAATGGGCCTACATCTCTCAGGAAGCACAGGATATCGGACGCGAGCTCGAGGCATGCCTTGCGCCAGGCGAGCGATACCTTCCCGACTCGCTGTTTGCAGCTACGCAGCACCTGGCGCTTGAGATCATGACGCAGATCACGCTCTCCGGCTTCGAGCTCGATCTGTACGTCAGCGCAACCGATCGCGAGAGCATGTGGTGGCTTGCCAGTCGCATCCAAGTCGAGCAAAAGATTGTCTGCACCGATCTTCGCGACGAGCTGTCCAAATGGCTCCAACAGACTTCACTGGTACAGAGGCCTCGCAGGCATGCAACGACAATTCTGTACTTGTCACGCCAAGTTCTGCTCGCGAAGGCAACGGAGCAGCTGGCCATCAGCAGCATCTTTTTGAAGCACTTGTCCGAGCGGTTGACAGGCGCCAAGGAACAGCGTTGTCCATGGCCGCTAAATCCAGAAGACGGCTCGAGTAGTCTCGACCTTGCCGGCGCCGTCTTTGCAAGCAGAACCAAGTGGATGCGCACAGCCGGACCTGGAAGCGGTGGCGCAAGCAAGGCGGAGGATCCTGGCGAGACACTGTGGCAAGAGTATCTTGCATTTCGAGGCGAGCTCGACGGTACGGACGATGCGACTCTGGAGACGATAGCAAAAGAGCGCCTGGACGAAGCAACCAAACACTTGGAGCAGCTCGCATGCTCCCTGGACGGCGATCAGAGAGACGAGCTTGGAGTGAAGGGGTCGATTGAACTGATCAGATCGCTGTTGCCAACAGCGCGCCACAATCAGAAGGCGCTGCGATTCGTGGCAGAACGGCAGGCAGCGGCGTTTTCAAGTGCAGACGACGACTCTGCAGCCCCGGCAGAGACCGAGTCCAAGGTGCAGAACGACTGGAGCTTTGAGCATCCTTGGTTTCCCAAGTGGTCTCCGCCTCGATTCGCATGAAGTTCAAGTATATAGCATCGCAAACATAGAGGCATTCATCGTGTTCACCAGGAAGCTTTCGAGTCGATGGGAGCGAATGAATGAGAGCGAGATGGTATCGGCAGCCCGATTCGCTTTCCGAGATCCGAGTGCTCTCTCCACATTTTCCTTCTCAAAATTTCCATTTTTTCAGCTTTTCGTAGCAGCGAAAGTTTTTTTTTTTGGCGGTTGCAGGCTCAGTCACGGACAAGAAAGCTTGTGCGAAAAGGGTCTTTGCTTTCTGTCCATACTCTTGCCGTCGATCTCATCACACCTTGTCTCGTCATCGCCAGACACTCTCGAGCAGCAGCGGCAACTTATTCTCCGGCACTCAGACTCGAGACGGCGCAGGATGCTGCGTGCAGGGAGAGGCGTTTCCAAGAACGTCGAGACGCTGCTCTCGTGGACTTCAGCTCGCCAAAATGCTCAGCATGGCAACTCGACAAGTAGCCAAGCCAACTTCCGGTCAACTTCAAGCTGCAGAGCACGCTCATATACTCAGTACTCATCTGCATATGGAGCGCTAGCCTCGACGAGTGGTTGCGACCCTAGTCCAAGAACACGGCCGCCGAACAGCATCCGATCCATACCACATCAGCACTACTACTCGACCGTCTCGACTTCAACACCGACAGAGGTAGACTCTGATGAGCTACCAGCTGCAGCGAACAGACAAGCTGCGAGACAAACTTCGTCCACAGAAGGACTGGAAGAAAAGTTCCGACGACTCGGCCTCAACGCCAACATCAGTCGCCAGCTTGCGCGTGCGAACCCCAACATTCGACAACCCACACCAGCACAGTCGGCGCTCATACCTGCCATCCTCTCTCCCAGCGATGTCATCTTGCGAGCACATACGGGTACTGGGAAGTCGTTCGGTGTCCTCTTGGCGCTGCTGAGCAAGCCACGCATCGTGTTCAGGGATTCGACGTCGCAAGATTCAAACAAAAGCAAGCGGAGCAAGCCGCAAACGGGGATTGCCTCGATCATCCTGGTGCCGAGCAACGAGCTGGCTTTTCAGTATCTGCGCTGGGCGCGATCTCTGTTTCCAGCTTCGAGTTTGCCTTCTTTGGATCCAGTCATGCAGTGTTTGGTGCGTGGAGGTCTTGGCGGCGCCGAAGCACGCACTCCGCAAGAGGAGCTCGAGCTGCTCAAAACGACTCCTCCGCACATTCTCATCGGCACACCGGGACGCATCAAGGACATTATGGATACGCCCGGCGGCTCTTCGTTGTTGGGGCTGGACACGCTCAAGACGCTCGTGCTGGATGAAGCGGATGCAGTGCTGCAGCTTCCGGGACGCTTTCCCTCGCACAAGCAGCGATGGAAGCACGAAGTGCACAAGGCACCCGGTCTGCTCGTCCTCAACGACGTTATGAAGCGACGGGCCACATTCTCGGGCGGCGAGAAGCATCTTTCTGCTGGCCTGGAGAACAGGCCAGGCAAGAGAAGGGACGAACGACGACCTCCAGAGCATGTACGTCGAAACACGTACAAAGCAGCCGAGCGTTCGAGCAGCAGCATCGATCCCAACACTGGATTGGCCCTGCCCAAGCCTCGAGGCGCGGGCGTGCAACCGTTGCAGCTGGTGGCGACGAGTGCGACAGCCAACTCGGTCATGCGTCACTTTTTCGCAGCGCGGACAGGCTGGTTGCGGACGGGAGCCAAGGACAGTGGGATGACGTTTGCGCCGCAAGTGGGGCGATGGATCGACCTCACGGGACTCAGCGGCAGAAGCATGGTGGACCAAGGGATTCGAGGTCTGTTTGGCGCCAACGAACGTTCACGGACGGATGCACTCGTCGAGACGTCGGTGGAGCAGACACGATCGACGATGCCAGCGACGATTCAACACACTTGCGTCGTTGTCGACGAGGCGCCGCTCTCAAAGCAGCTCCCTGCTGCTCCACTGCGCAACTTTGAGCCCAAGCTGGCGCGAAAGAAGCATGCCATCAGCAGCGAGGCAGTAGCTGGCTCTAGCGAGGCCACATCAGATGCCATAGCGGTCGGCGGCAGCGGCGTTGGAGACGAGTTTGCAGTGATCAAGCCCGAGGACGAGCCGCAAGAGCACGAGATGGATCAGAGCCTGATCGAGGCGCTCGCCTTTTGCTTTGCTTCAGAGGGAGTCGACCGCGGTCTTGCCCTTATCCCGGCTCGCTGGAGTTTGTCGAGGACGCGCGCGGCACTCGAGGCTTTGGGCGTGACGGTTCGACTCGCATCCGAAGTGCCTGCTCTGCCCAGCGCTACATCAACAACGAAAGCAGGCCAGGACTCGTCGACCAACCCTGAGCTCTTCCTGCTGCAAACCACGTCTTCGCGCGGTCTCGACATTCCTGCGCTCTCGCACGTCTTTTTGGTCGGATACGCTTCCGTCATCGATGCAGTGCAGTACGTCCACGCAGCGGGTCGTGTAGCTCGCATCGGGGGTGATCCCGAAGTGCCTGCGGCGACGGGCAAGGTGGTGACACTGCTTCGTGGCCTGCCGCATCGCACGCCACTGCCAGCCGACTTGCAGAGCCAAGCAGGCACGGACAAGCCGAACAAGAAGGCCATCTCGACGTCGGAAGCCAAGATGGCAAACGTGTATCGGCGACTCGGCGTGGTTCCGAGAAAGTTCGATTTGGCTCTGCTCAAGGCGAATGCGACGAGCGATGCGCGGTCGGAACAGCCCGAAAGTGTTGCTGCGACGGAGCCCTCGAGTGCGTCAGATGTTGCCACCGAACAGGCTACGGCCGAGTCTGACGAGCACGTCGTCAAATCTTCTTGATATTTTCTCTGCACTCTTTCACTTTGTATTCTAGACACGTCACACCTCAACTCTTTTCCTTGACCGACACACACTTTTGAGAGCGATGCAGAAAATGTCCTTGCTGCGAAATAGGGGTGAGTGCCAAAGTGACCTTGATCTGGGAAATCTACGTGAGGAAAGACTCGCCACATCCACACGCCTCCTTGACGTTGGGATTGTTAAACACAAACTTGGCGCTGAGACGATCCTCCTGCCAGTCCATCTCGCTGCCAATGATGCTGAAAAGCGCCTTGCTGTCGATGAGCACCTCGACGCCGTCCTGCTTGACGCGCTCGTCGAATCGGCCCGCCTCCTCAGGCTTGATGTACTCGAGGTGGTACGACATGCCCGCGCAACCCTTGTTGCGCACACCGACGCGGATGAGCTTGGGACCCGAGTCGGACTCCATCAAGGCGCGCAGACGAAGCACGGCGGTGCGAGTAAGCTTGAGCGCAGCCGTGCGCGAGCGGAACTTGGTGCCTCGATCCGCAGATGCCTTTTTCGATGCGGCAGGTGTGGCGGCAGAGGCTTGGGGCATGGTGGCGGCCACCTTGGGGTCTTTGGCCAGCTCAGCTGCTTTTGACGGGGTAAGGTTCGAGGAAGAAGGTGCCGGGTCCGAGGCGCTGGGCGCAGGCGTGGCCGGCGATGGCGTTGGGGCAGACTGGTCGGCGGCGGCGGCTACACGTGGGTCCTTTTGCGACTTGGGCGACGCAGGCGACGATGGTGACAGTGTCGCACATGCGGGGTCGACGCTGGCAGTCTCTGTTTCACCAGTGCGCGAAGCATCCCCTGTAGAGTGCGACGATGTTGTCGAGGTGAACGGCGCAGGCGAATGCGATGACGAGCTCGATGTGGATGGATAGGTAGCACTCTGCGACTGCGCCTTGGACGACGATGCTGGGGAGAGACGACCCGTCGAAGTGGACAGCCACCTCGGTCGGGTAGCCACCTGCGTTGAGCGCACGACCTGACGCGAAGACGACGCTCGTAGCGGTGCGTTGGTGGATGCTGAGGCGAGATGCTGGGCTGCTGAGCTTCTGGCAAGCATGGAAGCGCTGCGCCTCGAGGCGGCTGCTGGATAGAGGAACGGCAGCATTGCCGCCCTGGACGCCGCGGCTAGCGATGGGGACGAAGCAGCCTGTACCGACATGATGGCGCGCCACCGAAAAAAGCCTGACGGTAGCAAGGCTTGAATGAGTACGGTTGTAGCTGTCAAGTCGATGTTGACAATGTTGGCGATGGTGGTTGTTCGAGGTGAAGGGAGTTAGGCACCCTGAGCTTTGTTACAAATGACGCCGATCTTGCGTCGTGCCCGGTTGGCTGGCGGCGTTTCTCGAACGACGTCACTTTTCTGTCTCCGAGGCTCCACTCACTCAATTTCTCAGCGCTGAGCTGACTGACCCGACCGACGATCCGTTCAGGAGAAAGCGCTCTGCTGCCTGTTTTGGTTGCCCTCCTAAATCCGAGTTGAGAATCCGCCAAAATCGCTGCTCTCTCTTGCCACTTCATCCACAAGTTTAGATATGCACGCTCTGCCATTGGTTGTTCAGCCCGTTTCCACAGGCCGCCCAGGATAGCCTTATTTAGCGCTGCTTCGCCTTGTGCTCTTGATCAAAGATACGAGCTAGGATATACATCGATTGACACAGCTGAATTGAGAATGCACCGATGAGTCACGGAAGCAACCAGATCGAGTTCGAGATCGGGTGCTGAGTAACTAATCTCCCGATTCTTGAGCTGTTACATCTTGAGTCAAAACAAAATTGTGCCGGCGGAAATTCTGGTGATCGAGTCCGCGCCTTGGGCCTTGTCAAGGTGGCGCGCGTCGACTGTCAAGTCAGCGCCTGCAGCACTCACTTGCTGCTCACCACCATCTCGCTCGATCGTTACCATCACCTTTCGCCCTTTCACTCCAGCATCTTACACTCTGGGCCATCTCGCATCTCGATCGCTCACTGTGCACATTCTTCCGCATTGCAGCCCACCAACCCCCACTCGATAATCGTCCGAATAGCTAGGCCGTGCGCCATACTCGGCCGCTACTTGATCCGCACCGCCACATCCGCATAGATTCGCACCCAAGTGCAAGCTCGTCACCATGTCCGCAGCCGTAACAACACACGTCGCCGAGTCGGCCGCCGCTCCTACCACATCGCTCGCCAACATCGGCGGCGCAGCAGCCTCGGCAAACGCACTCGGCATCCAGTCGTTCTATCAGTCCAAGATCCGTTCTTACGAGATCCTCATCAACCAAAAGACTCAGAACCTCCGCCGTCTCGAAGCGCAACGAAATGCTCTCAACGCTCGCGTCCGTCTCTTGCGCGAAGAGCTCCAGCTCCTCCAGGAGCCAGGCTCGTACGTCGGCGAGGTTGTCAAGGTGATGGGCAAGAAAAAGGTCCTCGTCAAGGTGCAGCCCGAGGGCAAGTACGTCGTCGACATTGCCCCGGATATCGACGTCTCCACCCTTACTCCTACTCTCCGTGTCGCCCTCCGCTCCGACTCGTACACGCTTCACAAGGTGCTCCCCAACAAGATCGACCCGCTCGTCTCGCTCATGATGGTCGAAAAGGTGCCCGACTCGACCTACGAGATGGTCGGTGGTCTCGACCGTCAGATCAAGGAGATCAAGGAGGTCATTGAGCTGCCCGTCAAGCACCCAGAACTCTTCGAATCGCTCGGTATCGCCCAACCCAAGGGTGTGCTCCTCTACGGCCCTCCCGGTACCGGAAAGACGCTGCTCGCGCGAGCCGTCGCCCACCACACCGACTGCCGCTTCATCCGCGTTTCGGGTTCTGAGCTCGTGCAAAAGTACATTGGTGAAGGCTCGCGCATGGTTCGAGAGCTTTTCGTCATGGCGCGAGAGCACGCCCCTTCCATCATCTTTATGGACGAGATCGACAGTATCGGTTCGTCACGAGGCGAGAGCGGCTCGGGTGGTGGCGATTCCGAGGTGCAGC
Organism: Sporisorium sorghi; assembly: GCA_023212695.1. Taxonomy (NCBI): domain Eukaryota; kingdom Fungi; phylum Basidiomycota; class Ustilaginomycetes; order Ustilaginales; family Ustilaginaceae; genus Sporisorium; species Sporisorium sorghi. Next base: position 2,860 of record JALCCG010000267.1, on the reverse strand, counting down.
GTACCATGCTCGAGCTTCTCAACCAGCTCGACGGCTTCGAGGGCACCAAGAACATCAAGGTCATCATGGCCACCAACCGTATCGACATTCTCGACTCGGCCCTGCTCCGTCCCGGCCGTATCGACCGCAAGATCGAGTTCCCTCCTCCGGGCCCCGAGGCTCGTGTTTCGATTCTTCGCATCCACAGCCGCAAGATGTCGTTGCAACGCGGCATCAACCTGCGCGCGCTCGCCGAAAAGATGGGTCAGTGCTCCGGTGCCGAGGTGCGCGGTATCTGCACCGAGGCCGGCATGTACGCCTTGAGAGAGCGCCGTCAGCACGTCTCGCACGAGGACTTTGAGCTCGCCATCGCAAAGGTGCTGCGCGCCCAGGCCTCGTCCGAGACGTCGGTCAACAAGCTCTTCACCTGATTCCTCTCCCCATCGTCACCTTGCTCGCTTCTCACTCTGTTGACGCACTCTTGTACCATCAGCACTTTTTTCACGTCGCCCGCCAATCTCACTCGATCGCGCTCCCGCATTCTCCATTCTTCAGCCATCATTTCGGTGCGTCAACGATGCGCATCGACAGCGCTCAACTTTGCATTCAGAGGGCGAGTTTCTCGGAGAAGAGCTTCTCCCACCATGCGATCTCTTCCTGAACAACGTTGCGTCCTTTGTCATCCACGATGCCATCGACGAACGACTTGGCGCCTTGCTTGTACAGCCAATCGGCCAAGTGCGTCGAAGCAGAAGAAGGGCTAGCACCGACTTGAATGGGTCTGTGACGCAGTTGGGCGATGTGCTGCACGAGGGCGTGTAGCTCGGTCTCCGTCTCGGCAGCGCCGGCGTTGACATTGGCCCTGACCAGCAGAGCACGCAGCAAGTGGAACGTGGCCTCGGCTTCGAGCGAAAGGCTCTCCCAGCCGCCCGGCGGTGGGACCACTGCCGACCGCGGTGTCTGGGCTGGTGCTGGTCGGAGCAGCCATCCGAGCCCGATCTCGCTGACCGCTTTGCGTGCGTACAGCCGGGCGTTGTCGACGAGCTTGCTTCGAGTGCCCCTTGCACCTGCGATGCCTGTAGCTTGGAAGCCCGGATGCGAGCGCAGGATGGACAGGCTCGAAAGTGCCAACAGGATCCGACAGCGTGCTCGAGACGTCGGCGTGGACGTGTTGGCTTGACCCAGCACGGCTGCTGCACCTCCGCCTGCGGCCGATGTGTCGAGGGCAGCCAGTGCCTGCGAAAAGAGCTTGGTGCTGGAGGTCGCTAGAGCCCAGATGGCTGCGACGCCTGCTTCGGCGGGTTGCAGGCGCAGCGAAAGGCGACAGAGATTATGGCCCGCTTCGCCAACATCGCACAGTGCAGCCACGACGGCGTCTCGGCGACCACTTGTAGGGGCTGCAGCAGCGGTAGGCGTCGATATCAGTCGAGCCGCCCAGTCGTTGACCGTCTGCATCACCGACTCGAGTTCACCACTGATCTGCGACGCATCCGAGCCCAGTTCGATCGCCTTGGCAAGACAAGCAACCCGGATAGCCAGTGCAGAACGCTGAACCTCGTCCCAGCTTGCTGCTAGATCCGAAGAGGCCTGAGCCGTGTCGTTGCTCGTAGCTGGAAGAAGAGCTGTTGAGCCAGTGTCTGAAGCCAACGCTTCCGCCTTCGAGACGATTTGATCGACGGCGGCGCTGTAAGTTTGAATTGCGTCGACGGTGGTTGCGGCTTCGATCAACGAGGTGAAACACGCGAGCATCGACAAGAGCGTCTCCATCAGCGATGCGGGAGTGACCAGCGATGACGTGTAGCCATACACGTCGTCTCCTCCTCCCCCAGCTTCAGTTTGCACCTCACCGTCGTCTGTTTCTGCATCGTTCGAAGGCTCTGCAGACGACTCGGCAGGCTGTTCGTCTGCGCTTTCGGACGCCTTCTGATCTTGCAAGATGACGTTCTGCCCATCGGCGACCTGCTGAAAGATAGTCAGCGCCTCTTGCCAGAGAAGCGTTGGTGATGGAGCTTGATCCGATGCCTGCATAGACAGGGCTGGGGCCTTGAGTCCTTGTGGCCAACCTAGCTCGTCGACCGCTTCAGCCAGCGTTTGTATCGACGTTGCCAATTGCGTCATAGTATCCAGCGTGAAGGGATTCGGAAGAGCGCCATCTGCAGGGTTTGCAGCAGGCAAGGGCGGTGCAAGCCGCGTCGCCTCCTGCGCTGTTGAAATCGCCTCAACAAAGGACTGCAAATTCTCCGGTGGCAGAGCAAACTGCGAAGCGAGCAAAAAGTGGATCCTCGATGCGTTGTACAGGGCGTCTGCACGTCGTTCCGCGTTGGCACCAGCGAGCTGTGCTGATCGTGCGTACAGGGTGCCGGCCTGCACATAGAAGCGTTGTGCCTTGGGTCCAAAATGAAAGCGCTCGCCCTTTTCCTCGAGCTCGACACCGTCTTGCATCGCTTCGTCATAATCATTATAGCTGTTGGGATCGACTGGACCGAACGGATTGGCGTTGCGACCACCACGACTGGAGGAAGAGGAGCTTCCGGCTTGGGATGACGACGACAGGCTCGTCACTTCGGGCATGCGTTTGGGAGCCATCTTGAGATGAGCAGCAGGAGTGGAGCTGATGTGAACGAAGGAAGGACAAGAAGACGAAGTCGCACCAAATCTCAAGGGAAAGAAAAAGAAAAAAAAAAAAAAAAGTGGAGCAATCGGATCTCGGACTTGTCTAGCGGCCTCAGCAGTTGCGCTCAACGAGGTCCCTTTCGGTTCTCATGTCCTGGCTTCACTTTCGACGCTGCTCTGTCTGACAGCGGAGGTTAGGGTTAGGGTTAGGGTTAGGGTTAGGGTTAGGGTTAGGGTTAGGGTTAGGGTTAGGGTTAGGGTTAGGGTT